>VWZT01005877.1:152922-175946 GCA_013397055.1 Pachycephala philippinensis | reverse complement strand
AAAAAAAAAAAATTTTTTTTTTTTTTTTTTTTTTTTTTTTTTTTAATTCCTCAGTCCTTTGAGAAAGGTGATGGAAGTCTGGAATCCTGATCCTGGCTGTGATGGGAGTTGTTGCATTGTGTTGTAGCAAAATGAATGATTTACAATGGAAAGGGTGTAGGTATGAAAAAAGGCAACCTGAGATGGAGCAAAGTTTTCTTGCACGATCATTACCTAAGTCATATCAAAGAAAATTATTAACATCGAGGAGTCACTGGCAAAAAATTGCTCCATTGAATGGTCTTTAACTACTTTTTTTTTTTCCTGAGAGAACAGACTATTGAAAAACAAAACCCGTTTACATGAGAAGAAAATCTCCCTGAGAAGCAGACTGAATTCACTGGAATTATAATGGAAAACTTATCCCAACACTTCATCCCAAAATACTGTCAAATAAGTTTTACTTCGCCCTTATAACAGTGTATTTTAGATAAGATTGCCATTTTACACCGTTGGGAAATCAAAGTGTTCAAATTCATGTAAGAGTCAAAACCAAACTGTTCAGCCTTAATGCAACCAGAACTTTCCTTCTGGCTGAAAATTTTTTTTCAGAGCACTTCATTTCAGTAGCTCTTTGGAGAGAGGTGACGTTTTGAGTCTTGAGGTTAAGGTTCAGAGTCTTGAAACAACACAGTGATTCCCATGGCTCTCACACCAACTACTACTTTTGTTAATGCTGGGCCCAAATAATTTTCAAAATTTTGCAGCTCTCTTCTGTGGAATAAGGCTGGGAAGGGGAAAAAGTGAATTACAAAATACCCTCCTTAAAAACATCCTGAGACACCTGTAGCAAAAAGGTGCTTATTGAATGAATTCTTTGTTCCAATATCTGTAGGTGAAATATAATAATTTATCACAAGGGTCGATACAGAGCATCAGAGTTGTGGTTATTGAAGTTATGCTGTTACTGTTGGCAACAATCCCTGACTCAGTGCTCTTGAATTCTACTCTGGAACCCACAGCTAATTTCTTTATTTTCATCTGTGGTTTATGATTAACACAGGTATTTGTTCTCTGCCAGTGGGGCATTTTAATGTGTTCCTGCAGCAGATGTTGTGTCAGTGATGCTGCATCATGGAGAGCTGGAATTTCTTCTCTGGAGTAATTTTCTCTCCATTTTCCTGTCCAGACTTACAGGGACTACACAGCTTTATTCCCTGATAGAGCAAACTGATGCAAATGCACAGCACAGAAGAAAGTAAAGTGGCTAATGAAGTGACAGAAACAGCATGGTGTAATTAGTACAGATCGAGATTACCAGGGCTTTTCTAATTCTGGTTCCAGAGCCACCTTGGCTGCTCTTATCTGAGCTATCTCTCTGTGCAGTGCTCTGGGTGAGGCAGCAACGTCCTCTGATGATGTTGTGCTTTTGTTTTGTGCCCTGCCCAAATGCTGAACACACCTCCCCTCCTCCAGACTCCTCTCCTGCACAGAAAGCTTCTCCCTGTTTTTGCAACCCTTATTTCCCAGAGCATTTTGACAAATCCATGAGATGCCTGTTTGGAAGCCTCGGGGGTTCCAAGCTAGGCTGTGGGTTTGATTTATTTCAGCTGCATCTCTAATTCTTCATCTGTTCTGTTTGTCCGGGTATTTTGTACTTGATTCCTCTTTTCAGGATAATCCAATGAAGGGCTGGGAAGGAAAATGTGGGTTTCATTTAATCAGAGCTAGTTAGAGCCCACTCATCACCTTTGTGGCTCAGCACCGTGCCTCGTCAGTCCTCCACAAGAGGAACTATGCTTTGCCAACTGTAAACAGCAATGGTTTCTAGGAAACCCATTTGGCCAGCCTGGAGCTTCTTGTTTGATGACACATGTTTATTTAAAACGTTAAGCTCCTATAGAAACACAGGTCTGCAGCATTCCCTGTTCTTCTGTGCAAATTTTCAAGCAATATACACATCAAAAAATATACACAATTCAAATTCAATATACACATTCAAATTCGCTAAATCTAGGGGGCAAACAGATGTACCTTTGGACCTTGTTTCTTTCCTTTTTATTTCTCCTTTTTTTTTCCCCCCAAGGAAAAATAATGACTTAGCCTGGTTGGGCTGAGCTTTGGACCTTCTTTTAACCAGGTCTTCAGTATGGATGGTATGGGAGCAGGGACACTGTTGGAACATGATGTGCTGTTTAGGTCTCTAGCCAAGAAAATTTACACTCTTTGAACACCCAGTGCTAATACCATCTGATTTCCTTATATCTGATTAAATTTTAATCAGAAATGCTTTTGTTTCTTCTGAAACATTTTAAACCCTCATGACCAATAAGTTTTGAGTGCACATTTAAAGCCGAACACTTTGAATGTTTTGGGACTTTTGGGACTTATCACATCTGTGCTGTTCGAAATCACACCAAATTAGAAATGCACGAATTGGTTGAAAATAGGACAGTTGTTGGGAAAAAACCCACATTCTCTCTGGCACTGAAATTACAAAAGGTAGCTCTTCTGGAAGCAGTTTTGGACAAGGCAGAATCTCGTGATTTATGATTAATAAGAGAGCAAATATAAAATAAAAACCTAAGAGACAGCCCTGAGTTAATATGTAATATCTGATACAGAAACAAACGCAGTGATTTCCGCTGAGTGATGCAGCTGTGCATTGCTCAGGGGGGCTGAGCCCTCTGGAATTGGGATCACACACTGAGGAACTGAAGAGAAAATTCAGTGGTAGGGCACTGCTTACACAAGTGTGGCTGTAAATAATGCAGAATGGAAGCTGGAAATGGCAGCTGGAAATGGCACTGACCCACAGTTAGTATGAAATTTATAACAACAACAACAAATTAAGAATAATAATGAAAATAAAGAAAATTACTACAACAACAATAATCTTGAGTGCTTGTAGAAGGCAGGAGGGTTTGAGTGTCTGAAATCCATTTTGTGACTACACTTTGTAACAGTGCAGGTACAACCTGCTTCTAACTAAGGCTGTTTCACTTACCACCATTTCCTTATGGGAACAGGTTGGTTATACAGCCCCTTTTGTGTTATTCTAAGATGATGAAACTCATTTTGATTTTTACCAATGACAGTGGTGTGAACTTACAGACATTTTTACACACATGGGAAGTACAGTTCCTACCTAAAAACCCATTTTTCTTGCACTCCCAACACCCACAGAGCAATGCACATCCTCACTGAGAGTACTGACACGTTTTTGGAAGTTCTTGGATATTTAAGTTTGGTACTACAACATGATAAAAGAAGTTAAAACCAGTATTATTCTCTTCCCCCAAACTGTGGTTTCTCCAAGAAATTCCATCTCTGACTTACAAAAGGACAAGTGAGAATCTGGAAGTGTTTGGGGATGGCTGGCAGGAGGGAAGATTAGAAAACTGAGTGCCTCAGAATGGGTTGTTTATTTTTCAGCTGTCACTAGCATTTCTCCCCAACATTTGATGCTTCTGATTTAAGTTGGCTGAGGGGCTTAGAAGCCCACAAGAATTTTGTTTTTCTCCACATTGTATTCTTTGATTTAATAAAAGATACTGCCTTCACCTACTCAGCTGCCCTCTGCATTTCTTTTAGCTTCATCCTTTTTTTTTTTTTGTTTGTTTTGAGAAGTCAAACCCTTGGTAAACACAGGCTTTTAACAGTGTATTCTTAAGCAGATGAAAAATCAGTGTCTAAAGAGGAGGTTTTTTTAAAGTCCTGAGTCTTTGATCATCCCAAAGGAATGCCAAGGTTTTTGCAAGTGAACTTTATGTCATTTAATCTTGATATTTCCTTGTTTATCTTCACCTTCTAACTCTAGGTAAAACCTGAGTTTCCTCAGCATCTTTGAAAAATAAATGTAAGAAGTAAGTGATCATTTAAATCTTGAGTTTATAGATTGGTGAGATGAATCACAAGGCACTTAAAATATTTGAGAAGGGTCACCAGTTTCATACTGGGAAGTCTCTTACCTATAAGGCATGTGGCAAAACTTGTTCTGTGTTTACCAGAAAGCAACTTTTACTGTAAAGTATGTGACAAGCTGAATTAAAAATTAGTTTGGTTTTGGGGCATTGTCAAGGTGAAAGAAGAGGAGAAACTGTGTAATTGAGGCTGCCTAACAGAGGAGCTTATCTGAACCTCAGCCCTGGTGACAGGCTCTAATGCAACATCCAGCTCCTCTGCTGTATCTATTTCCTGAAAAAAAAAAATAGAAATTTTTGGGTTTTTTTTAATGCTGTATGTCATTTGCTATATGTTAGTAAAGTGGGCTTATTCTGCTAAATCTGAACTTGGTTTGTTCTTGTGGTTCATAAGGGACTTTTCCTTTCATACAAGTTAAGTGTCACAATACACCAAAAATCAGTGGTGCTTCTAAGATACTAAAAATTTGACTTCATAGACTTTGCAGCCAATTTTCCATGGCTGTCATTTCATGGAAAATCCTGGTTAAGAAAGTAGGGAGTGGCATATCCCACCCTGTCCCCCGTAGTTTACAAGAGCATCAAAGGTTATTTGCACCTGAGTAGGACCTGCAGAGGTCAGGGAAAGGGCTTAGGGTCAAACACTTCCCTGGTTTGGGGAATTACACCACCACAGTTCCCAACTGAGTATGAATTAGAGACTGGTTTTGGTCTTATGGCAGTCCAAGACAGAGAAGTCTGAAGACATCGGCCTCCTAAGTGGAAGGAAAACGTGATTTCCAATTATTTATGCAAGAGGAAATAGCTTGTGTTTATTCTTCAAGAACTCCAGTTAGATCTGTAAACAAGGGATTGCTAAGAAAAGATCTGACTGCGTCAGGAGTTTCTACATCAAACAAGACACAAAGCTGAAACTGCTGCCTCACACCAGAGAATAATACCCTTAAGCTCATTTCAAGGAATATTTTTCTTTGTCTTACTTCCCTGTCAGAATAAAACTGAAATGAAACTGATTTTAGAAAACAACTGATGAAGCAAAATCTGGAATTTATGTAGTTATAAATGTGCCACGTCTCACAGATCTATAAAAAACTTAAAAAAGAATTAGGTAAATAATGATCTTCCTTCTTCAGGCCTGACTCTGCCCCACTCCACTCCATCCCGCCCTACTCCAGACAACATTCCTCTCACATGGTGTGATTGGAAAAAAAATCTCACTGAAAATGAGTTAATGAAGACTTTTGCCACCATAAACCTCAGGCAGGGCAGGGTATTAAAAATATGACAAAATGTAGATGTTTAAGTCATTGATGAGCTCCAGGCACACAGAGGCAGGTTTGACATCACTGAGTTGAAGTTGTGACCCAAATTTGGTGACCAGCAGGGACTATCCATGGCAGCTGCCTATAGTCAGGAGGAGTTTAGCTGCTAAAGAAAATGGGGATAAACTCAGTTAAGAATGACAGGCCTGGTTATCCAGTACTTTCCACCCGCTTCAAAGAAGTGAAATAATGAAGATTTACAACCACTCCAGTCTCAAATTATAACCTTTTTGCAATTGGTATTGTAGAACCAATGACTGATGTCTGTTTGGTGCCTTTCCAGCAATTTGTTGTTCTAATACCACAAAAATTCAAGTTAGAACTGAGTATTTAAACATTTGCTCCTAAATAATTAAAAATATGGGAAAATATGGAGGGAAAAAAGATGTATCTACTGATTAGGGCAAGACTTTTGGCCTCAAGGCTCCTCAGTTTCAGATCTTAGCCATGCATTGCCCAGACCCAAGGCTGTTAAAATATTTTACTTATTGAACACCCTGAACAAAAGGGTGTTCAGATGTGTTGCTCTGCTCACTGAATTCTTCCTGTCTTTGACTCACCTTTGGATCACACTCAGACGTCGCTCCATTAAAGAAAAGCAATCAAGCTTCAACAGAAAACTTTGGAATTTATTACAGAGCAGGTCAGGTGTGAGATTTTCATTACCTTGGCTGCGATCCCGACGTGCGTGAGGGACCTGCAGAGGCTGGGACGTAACACTTGCAGCCTCGCCCCTGTTTAAATCACCCAAGTGTTCCATCCAAAATGTCACTCTCACGCACGGGACGAGCACTGCAAGGAGGGGAAGGCTCAACATGGGCACTCGGAATTACCTCTGGCATTTCATCCTCTCTGTTGTTCTCTGTAAGTAAAAATCTATTTGATTATTTATCATTGCTATACATTTAGAGGATGTCCTTGAGCAACATTCAAAATGATAATCAGGGCAGGGAGGCTGCTAAAGATAAAGATAAAATCCAATAACATGCAATATTTATAGGGTTGTGGGGTTTTATTTCATTTAGCTTGAATGCATAGGATTTCAGCAGGTATTTCAGTACTTATTTTAGTAGGGATATAAAGCTGTAAGCAGGCAAAAGAATGAGAGCAAAGTAGTTAGAAAACTCATCTAAAAGATCAAACATGCAGTGTCTGACCAGATTTTATTACTTTTTTTACCCCTAAGCTTAGTTATGAATGATGCATTTGGCCAATTTTTCTCCTCTGAAAGACTCTTTAGGAAAAAACACATAAAACCCATGGTTTAGGTTGTATTAATTGTGCTGTGTTCTCAGCTGCACTGCAAGAGTTTTTTAAAACAACATTCAGAAATTCAGAGGGCTGCATTATTTTATTCTTAATATCTGGTTTCATGTTGTTCAGTGCAGTGCAGATGAACACAAATTTCTTGACTGATCAATACCTGCTGTTAAAAATCTGAGAGATACAAGCACAGGGTCTTACAATTCAAGCTGTGTTTGGATGAAAAAAAGACATCAGTCTGTAAGAAAAATTTTGCAAAATATGTATTTTGACATTACAATTTTTTATGTAGACACCAAATGATATGAAACTACCACCTTCATTTTACAGATGAGTAGAGTCAAAAGTAGTTATATAATGTGGTTCTTAAGAATTTGATAGAGCTACTCCAGTACACCCTGTCTGAGAATCCTCTAAGTTTCATACAGCCAAACCCAAAGATCCAGGATAATAATTAAATGTTGCTGAGGAGTAAAATTGACATAAGACAGAAGCATATGTTTTTGGCAGGAACAAAGCCACGCTTCAAAATCCAAGTTGAATTACCTGATCAAGTAAATTAATAAGCCCAAATTAGCCTGATCATTTAATCACAACAGAAAAGGATTTTATTTTCTTTTTAAAGAAACTTCTGGAGTGTTAGAAATGTTGTCACCTTCACACTCATGAGCTACAGCAGTTACAATTTATTTGTAGTTAGAAATGGAGGTAAACACGGAAGGCAATGAATTTTCACCCAGGATTATTATGATTTAGATCATCAACAGAAAGACATCCCAGAAAAATTGTTCTCTCCTGCTTGACAGAAAGTAATTAGGAAAGGAATAAATGCGTTGCAAAATAAAGAAACGGAAACAATAAAATATATGCAAACAGGTAAGGAGAAAATTATACTGAAAAATGCATTCTGTTAATTTTTAATTTTCCTGTTAATTCTCTAGGAATTTTAATTTAGAGCAATCATTGGATCATAGAATCATTTAGGATGGAAAAGACCTTTAGGATCATTGAGTCCAACCTTAGACCTAACACTGCTGGGTCCACAATTAAACCCTTCCTAACTGTAAATGAAATAATATTTACAAGAAAAAAAGAACATAAAAAATTGAAAAAATATGTAGACTAGGAATAGAAAGGTAATATAAATATCTACATTTATACAGAAAAAAAGTATCACCAGGAAATCGGTAAGATCTCAAATTTATGCAAATGGAAAAGGAAGTAACAGAAATTTCATGGTAGTTTAGGAATAGCAATGGATATGTGAAACTAGAAATGAGGAAGGAAAAGAATAACAATGAAGATGAGAACGTTAAGTGAATTTTTCACACAAGAACAAAGTTACACTTGGCAGACTATTAAAGTACTTCACAGAATTACAGTGCAACAATCCATAATCCCCATTTCTGAAATTCTGACAGGTACTGAGACTGTAATGGCACTGGAGGGAAGAGACACAATGACGGCCACCCCTGAGAGCCACGTAAATGTCTCGAGGAGCACAAACAACAGCAGCAGAACTGGCCAAGCTGCAAACAGCTCAGATGCCTCTGTGGCAGAGCCCAGCACCCAGACAGCCCATCCCCTCCTGGGCACAGCCTTGCTGTCCCCCTCCACCATGAGGATGGTGAGGGGAGAAGGGAGGACGGACACTACACCCACAACACCACCGTGGGAAGGGAGCTCACTGGGGATGTGGCCCGGGAGTGGTGCAGAGAGCCCAGAATTCCCAGCAGCAGGGCCTGGCACCATTGTCCCCAGCATGGGCACAGAGAGTGGCACTGCTTCCTCCCCGTCCCTCAGCTCAGCAGTGATGAGCCACTCCTCCTCCTCCTCCTTCTCTTCTCCTGAGGCTCCTGTGACTCCCAGCCCACAGCAAAGCAGCACCAGTGGCACCACTGAGACACCCTTGGCCGCCACATCCCACCCATCCACGGCACTCGTGTTCTCCTCTCCGTCCTCCACTGCTGGCACTACGAGTGCTTGGTTCTCTGCTGTGACAACAGAGGCCACGACACCGGGCCCGACTGCCCTCAGGCCTGTGGCTTCCACCTCTGTCACCTCTCCCGCCTCAGGGACCATCGAGGCCAGGCTTTCACCCACTCCGGGCAGCAGCACGGAGACATCGGCAGCTCAGCTCACCTCCACACCCTCACAGGGACAAACCATGGTGGAGGTGACAGCCACTTCATCTCCCATGGAGAGCCCCTTGCCTTCAGTGAACACGGCCCCTGTAGGCAGCAGTGCCACGATTCCTCCCGGAGAAGAGGAAAGTTCCACCATGAACCAGGGGAGCGGAACAACAGCTGACCCCTATGTCGAGACCTCCCATTCCCTCCCAGCCACATCCCTGGTGTCCCCCTCCACCATGAGGATGGTGAGGGGAGAAGGGAGGACGGACACTACACCCACAACACCACCGTGGGAAGGGAGCTCACTGGGGATGTGGCCCGGGAGTGGTGCAGAGAGCCCAGAATTCCCAGCAGCAGGGCCTGGCACCATTGTCCCCAGCATGGGCACAGAGAGTGGCACGGCTTCCTCCCTGCCTCTCAGCTCAGCTGTGACGAGCTCCTCCTTCTCCTCTCCCGATGACTCCCCAGCTGTGACTCCCAGCCCAGAGCAAAGCAGCACCAGGGGCATCACTGAGACACCCTTGGCCCCCACGTCCTACCCATCCACAGAACTCGTGTTCTCCTCTCCATCCTCCACTGCTGGCATCACAGACATGGAGTCGGATGCCGAGACAGCAGAGCCCACTATGAACAGCCCAGCTCCCAGCCCACCCAGCACCAACACAGAGGCTTCCACCTCTGGTACCTCTCCCGAGGGCTCCCCAGCTGTGACTCCCAGCCCAGAGCAAAGCAGCACCGGCGGCACCACTGAGACGCTCTTGGACACCACATCCTACCCATCCACGGAATTCGTGTTCTCCTCTGCTGGTGTTACAGACGTGGAGTCAGACACTGTGACAGCAGAGGAGGTGACAGCCAGCCCAGCTCTCAGCACAGACAGCACTAATCCAGCAGCTTCTGCCTCCATCACCCCTCCTGCCTCAGGTATCACCGAGCCCAGCCATTCACCCACGCTGGGCAGCAGCACGGAGACACCGGCACCTCAACACACCTCCACACCCCTCACACAGGGACAGAGCACAGCGGAGGTGACGGCCACTTCATCTCCCATGGAGAGCCCCTTGCCTTCCACAACCACGGCCTCTGTAGGCAGCAGTGCCACGACTCCTCCTGGAGAAGGGGAAAGCTCCACCATGAACCAGGGGAGCAGAACAACAGCTGAGCCCACTGCCAAGACCTCCCATTCCCTCCCTTCCACGACCTTGGCAACCCCATCCACGACGAACCATAGTATATCAACATCTGTTAATCCTTCTGTCCCGGGAACTTGCTGTGAGTATTTTAACACATTGTACTAAATTTATTTTGCTCTATTTTTGGAAAAATTTGGTATAATTTTCTTTTATTGTTGTTATTTTTGGTTGGAATTTGAGCTTTTTACAACGTCTTTTTTGAGCTGGGAATTTAATCTATATGAATCCTGCACCTACCTAATTTCTGAAAATTAGGAACTGCAGTTCCTGTCTGCAGTTGTTTTTGAAATGGCACAAGTTATGTTAGGCAGTGCCACAGGGGTAAAACGCTATGAAGTTATGCTGCATAGGCCAAGTTATGCCAGTGGAAAGTTTAATTGATTTTTATTTAAGTCTCAAAATTTCCTTTTATGAAATAGTAGACGCAGTTCCTTCAATGGGAGAATCTAGTTGAATTTATTTTTGCTAACTCAATTCTTATTTGTTTCAATACTAATTATTTTCTAGTGTGTATTTAATTTTTTGCCAAAGGGCTATCTGCCCATATTCAAAGAATATGCAGTAATGAATCTTCCATCATTTTTTAACAGCTAAAAAAAGTAAAGCAAAGACGGCAAAGAGGAGAATGCAGTCTTTTTGTACTGTGCACCCCAAAAAAAACAAAGAAAAAAAAAGGAAGCATGACTTCCATTTTTAGTCCAGAATAGTATTCTTCTAGTTCTGCAAACCCAAGGGGTTAATCCTTCCCTGACCTGGAGTCACAGAATGCAGTTCATGGAATGCAGTAGGAGATACACACATGCACAATAAGGTGCAACTTGGTCTTTGACAATGGCTCAATGGCCAAGGACAGCCTGGTGACGGGTGGTTCTTCAGGGGCCACTCCTGGGACTGGTGCTGTTTAATGCCTTTGTGGGTGACATGGACAGTGGGATTGAGGGCACTCCCAGCAAATTTGCTGATGACACCACACTGTGTGGTGCAGTTGACACTCTGGAGGGAAGGGATGGCATCCAGAGGGACCTGGGCAGGCTTCAGAGGTGGCCCCATGTGAACCTCATGGAGTACAACGAGGTCAAGTGCAAGGTCCTGCACATGGATCGGGGCAGTGCCAAGCACAGCCACAGGCTGGGTACAAACAGACTGAGATCAGCTCTGAGGAGAAAGACTTGGGGGTGTTGATGGATGAGAAGCTTGGCATGACTTGGCCATGTGCCCTCACAGCCCAGAAAGCCAAAGTTGTCCTGGTCTGCACCAAAAGCACCGTGGGCAGCAGGGAAGGGGGGATTCTGCCTCTCTGCCCCACTCAGGTGAGGCTCCACCTGGAGTGCTGCCTCCAGCCCTGGGGTCCCCAACATGAGAAGGATGTGGAGCTGCTGGAGGAGGTCCAGAGGAGGTCACAAAGACACACAGAGGGCTGGGACATCTAAGCTATGGAGACAGGCTGAGAGAATTGGTGTTATTTAGCCTGGAGAAGGCTCTGGGGAGACCTCAGAACCCCTTCCAGTACCCAGAGGGGACCTACAAGAGGGACTTTGTGCAGGGGCACGTAGTGACAGAACAAATGGGAATGGCTTTTAACTGAAAGAGGGTTGGGTTTGAGTAAATAATAGGAAGAAATTCTTCCCTGTGAGGGTGGTGAGGCCCTGGCACAGGTTGCCCAGAGAAGCTGTGGATATCCCATCCTTGGAAGTGATCAAGGCACGGTTGGACGGGGTGTGGAGCAACCTATTCTAGTTGAAGGTGTCCCTGCCCATGGCAGGGGGTTGGAACCAGGTGATCTTTAAGGTCCCTTCCAACCCATTCTGTGTTTTTGTGATATAATTCTGTTTCATATCTTTATAAAAACGTTGCAGAGACTTCAATATTTCGCTAGGCTGTCAGTTTTCCATTAATACTTTGTTCCTTAAAGACACGCAGACTATAACTACATGTTTCACAAGAGTTTCCTTTTTGCTTTTCAGCTCCTATCACTTTGTCCATCCAGCTGCAGAACGTGACCAGTACAATGATACAGTTCAGCTGGAAGCCTGAAGGTGGCACAGGAGACAGTCCTTACACAGTGCGACTGCTGGGAAAATCGGGAGAGAGGGAGGAGAGAATGCTAAATGAAACAAGCACTGCGTTTGAAAATCTGCTTGCTGGTCATCAATACCAAATATCCGTGGATGTTTCAACTTGCTCTAAGAATGTCAGCACCTCCTTGACAGTTCAGACAGGTAGTTCCTCTGGAATTTTTTCTTTTTCTATTGGCAAACTAACACATTCATGGCCTGAACATGAAGCCCTTTTACACTGAGCACCTACCTGGGCATGAATAAGCCATGTACTAAAAGGAGTAGGCAAAAGGGGGCCAAACTTACAGAAATTTAAAGTCAGACTGCAAATTTTTCACGGGGCTAAGGTCCAGACCCTCACTAGTCCTCCTGCCAAATTCAAAACTTTACTGAGCCAGAACCACAGCGGTTCAATGTTCTAGCCTCTCCCAGCTCCATACACTTTAATTCCCAAGCCTTACTTAGCTGAGATATCATTTTTAAACAATAACTTCATTTTTTCTGGTTATTCTGTCTTTCATATGTCCACAGCTGCTGAAGTCTACAGTGGAACCACCAGGATTACCAACGAAGATTTCAACCCTGCATATCAGAACAAATCAAGTACAGAATTTATGGAGTTTGAAACTAAGTTCATTAAGGAGGTATTTTGCTTTGAAATTCTAAACTAAAATTTTATTTTCTGCTGAGCTCTTCCTAATGTAAATAATCATGAGGATCTGGGTATGAACATCTTAAATATGGGTGGGAAAGATTATGTCATGGTTAGAAATGAAGAAATGCTTACTTTTCATTTATGTTTTTGTCCTCTGAGACCCTGATTTAAATGAAACTGTCTACAAGTTATACTATGAGAGATGCTTTTAACTGAATTATGGCCAGCATATTTCTGTAGAAATTCTATATGTTAAAGAAGAAGAATAGATAATAACTTAAACCTTTTGCTTTGCAGATTACAAAACATCTGCCACTGAAGATACAAGAACTGAAAAATGGAACAAAAATGCGTATTGTAATTAATAGCATCGAGGAAGGCAGTGTGATTGTGCTCTTTGACATTGTGTTTGATGTTGATCAAAATATAACAAAACCAGAGGTTTCAGATGCTTTTACGGAGGCCCTTAACAGGAGTACAGTATTTGAAATTGACCTTAAAAAGACTGTTGTAGAAGGTATGAATTTGTTCATCCCTGTGAATTCAAGTGTATTTTTCACTGATGGTAACATCCAGTGAAATGGGATTTGGCTGGGGAAAGGGAAATGGTATTTGGTATATCTCTTTTTCCGATACGGACTTAAATCTTTGTTCTTCTTCTGTTTTAACTCCACTGTAGCAAAGAACAGCTGTCAGCCAGGTTTAAATGACTGTGACCAAAATGCTGCCTGCACTGCTGAAGGAGCCACTTATTCCTGTCAATGCAACAAAGGATTCACTGATAAGAGTCCCCAGGTTCCAGGAAGAGTTTGTCAGCAGGATCCACCTTCACGTAACTGCTTTATATAAGTTAAAAACCCCAATCCAAACCCAAACCCAAACTCAAACCGAATCAAACCTTAAAAAAATTAAATATAAGGTCTTTTCCCTCCCCTGAATGTTCTTAAGTAATATCTTACTAATATCTTACTATGTACAGTGGCCTTGGAGGGATTGGATTTTATGTGGTACCGCAGTTAAATATTTAAGCAAACAATAGAAGAATGTTTCCTGGGCTTGTTTTTTGAAAGCTGTTTATGAAAATAAAAAGCATAAACTTGGTGAACTTTAGCATAAATTCTACTCACTGCCTCCAAATTTCTGTTTCATAGAACAGACAACTCCAGTCCCTCCAGGCACCACCATCACAACTGGAACAGGATCCACAGCTCCAGTCCCTCCAAACACCACCACCACCAGTACAACTGGAACAGGATCCACAACTCCAGTGCCTCCAGGCACCAATACCACCACCACCACCACCAGTACAACTGGAACAGGATCCACAGCTCCAGTCCCTCCAAACACCACCACCACCAATACAACTGGAACAGGATCCACAACTCCAGTGCCTCCAGGCACCACCACCACCAGTACAACTGGAACAGGATCCACAACTCCAGTCCCTCCAAATACCAACACCACCAATACAACTGGAACAGGATCCACAACTCCAGTCCCTCCAAATACCAACACCACAACCACAACTGGAACAGGACAGACAACTCCAGTCCCTCCAGACACCAGTACAACTGGATTTACAGGATCTACATCTTATTCCGTTTTCACTACCCCATTTACGTCAGCACCTTGCAGTAAGTAAATATTTGATATTGAATAGTAGAATGAAAATTATCCAATCAGACACGATATTCTTGTTCATCAGTCATATCAGCTGTGAGGTAAAATCCCTCAGTATAATTTCAGAAAAGGAAGCCTGATAAAATCACTGAAAATACATAATTATGTAAATATCAATCAAGGCAGTTTCTACGCCTTGGTAAAGCTCTCCTGGACCCAGTAAATATTCACTAGTTTATGCCTGCAGGCATAAACCACTGTGATAGGTGATTTTTCTTAACCCTATTATGAAGTACATTTAATAAGTGCCTCTCTACTGCTCTGAATTTAGGATTTCCTGGTGGTATTTTAGCAATCCATCCTCCTGAGGATATCAGGATGAGTCAAATATCAGTCCACCTCAGAATGCTCATGTTTTTCTCAACCAGCCTCATCACTTCTCTATTATCTTAAAGCAACATTGTACAGTTCTGACCATTTACCACACCTTGCCTGCAGTTAGAAAGGCTAGAAGCAAGTAGAATGTCACCCATTTGTGTTTTGGAGCCATCAAACAAATGGCTCCAAACCATTATTGTATGTTTTCTGTCTATAGAGCAAATGGTTTTCTTGTGCTTTTGTGGGAGAATGAGGGGAAGAACTGAAATCAGCTCCAATAAAACACACATGAGTTTATATTGGTATCATTGGTATTTTTTTCTTCAATATTAAACGTGTAGAATTGCAGAAGCGAAATGAACTGCCCTCAGCTGTATGAAACTTTCTCACTTTGCAGTGCCAGTGTCCGTCGAAGTTCAGAACGTCGCTGCAGAAGAAATACAACTCAGCTGGACCAGTGGCAGCAATGGCAGCCTCTACAACATCTCTGTCATGGATGGAAACCACAAAATAAATGAAACAACCACAAAAGAGACAGAAGCTGTCTTTAAACACCTGCTTCCTGGCCATGTGTACACCATTTCTGTGGCAGTGCTGTCTTGTGCTGAGAACAATCACACTTCAGTCACTGTCCGAACAGGTACCTCCTCCATCACCCTGGCATTTCTTTTTAATTAACATAAACTCACAGTATCTTGTTGCAATATGATCTGGATTTGATCTCACAGACCCTTATTCCTGCAAGTCATTTTTATTTATTTGACTCATCCCTTTACTTGGATAGGACTGCTTGGATTAAACAGGAGTTTGCAAGAGTAAGAGCTCGCTCTGTAAAATTTCTGATCATATTGTGTTATTGAGCCAGATAATTCTGTATAGAAGTCAGGATATTTTGGTTGTAAATTTACCAGAAAATATTCTGGTAGTGTGAAGTTTAGATTCTATGTGCTCTTGTGATTGCAGGCAGTCCTTAACTATCATTGTTATGTTTTTAATTTTTATTAGGTTATAGACATTAAAACAAACTGTTTAATTGTGTGTCTGTACTAAAACTGATTCTCAAGGGACATGACACATAATATCCCTCTAGAGCAGAGTTTCTCCTTTAAAGCTCCCCACTGTCATCTCCCCCTTACCCAGTTCCTTTAGACAAATCTTTTTCCACTAAAAAAATTAGCACTGGGCACTGCATAATATTGCTTTCCTATCACCAGAAGAGATCTAAAAGTCAGTCTGTCAAAGGAAGCCACTGGGTTATTTTGGCATGATCCACGTTTGATAAAACTGTGCTGCAGTTTATCATTCTTTCCCAGTGGCCGAGAAAGCGCTCACAATTTCTTTTTATATGACTTGAAAGATTTAACTTGACTTTTGGCAATTGTTACTTTCTTCTAGCATTTCTTGACCTCTAAAACATAACTGTCCTTGTTGCAATCCTTTTTTCAGTTCTCTAGTGGATTATTGTCTGATTATTCTCAAAACCCTCCTAGGGCAATTATTCTGGCAGTTGACTGTGGGGGGTTCCTCCTGATGGACTTACCCCATATCTTAGTCTTTAGGACCACAAAGCCAAGGAATTCTCATCATAATTTCCATTGAAATCTTTCAATTCTTCAGTCCACTGGTTTTCATTTATTAGTTTCTCTATTTAAAAAAAAAAAAAAAAAAGAAAAGGTTTCCTTTTGTAATCTGGAGCCATCTGCCCTACCAGACAAGTGTTTGTGAGCTAATTAAAAAGAGCAATAAAGACCAACCCATTTGTATTTCATGTGAAGTTAAAGATTATGTTCAATTCTATGAGAACTGGAGATATAACCCAATGAGCTAACCACATAAAACCTGCTATACCACTCTTTAATGGGTTTTGACCCATTATAAATAATTCAGATTAGCTAGTCCAGACAAGCATTCTGAGCTTTTGAGACTCCATGGTGCATATTTTTTCCAAAGGAAATTGCAGGTGACTTTTACTTCTGAAAACTCCATCTAGCTTACCTGAGTTGTACAAGCACGTAACAGCACAACCTATATCTTTAGCTCTCACAAGAAATCAGAGTTCTCAATGCTATTTCAGTGAGTTCTCAAATACCACCTACCCACCCACCACCTGCCTCTCTTTTGATATGCTCCAATTTTAAAATTTGCAATTCCATGTTCTCACTGGGCCAGAGGAACTGCTGCTTAGGTGACTCCTTGGCCATAATTAAAGACTTTCACCCATTCCATAATTTTCTTATTAGCGGTAATAATGCATGCACAGAAGTGATTACGTTGATTTTTAAATTTATTTTGCAGATCCTGCTTCCTGTTTCAAAAGAACTGAGTTTTGTTTAGCAGAAAGTACTGGTTGTTCCGACTTAAAAGACATTGTATGCTTCAGTAAGTTTATAGAACCTTAACATTTGTTTATCCATAACTATGGGGTATTATTTCACAATATAGTATCTTCCACGAGTATTTTGCCATCTGCTTTATTATGTCAGTTCACACAGCATCTGAAGTTCACACTTCTTTGGTGAAGAAGCTGCCTCCATCAAACTCCAGTGTCAGCTTCCAGCTCTATTTTAGTCCGGACTTTTCTATGTAAAGCTTTCTTCTTTTGGCTCAGGGCTCATCCACCTACTCGGGAGGATTTAAACACTCTCAGAGCCTTGCAGAGCCTAACAGACTGATGTTGCTTCTGCTGGAATCAATGGGAGAGTGGCTGTTGAATTAGGGAGTGGGATGCACCCTGAATAATACAGGAATGGTGAACAAGTTGTGAGCATTGTGATGGCTGACAAACTTGGAGAGATTCAGCTCTGAAGGATCCAAAGCCAGTGAATTAGACACATATGNTATTATTATTATTTTAGTTTCTGGTTTTATCAATTCTTACTATAAATACATGAGATAACAAAGACCAAAGACCAATTATGGAGTGACATCCTGGGAATCACCTCATTGTTTCTTCTTTTTTCATTTTTTTCCAGAAAACCAAGCACTTGCCTGCAGCGTTAGGTTTAAAAGCCAGACATTTAGTAACACACTTTACAACTCTGAGAGTGAAGACTACAAAACAGCGGCTGAAAGGATCAAAAAAGTCGTAAGTTGATGCAATCTTCTTTGTCAACATGAATGAATGATGGAGAGGCTTGTGATTAGCAACCTCAGTCTCCTACATTCATTGTTACATCAAGACTGTGACAGGTGACAAAGATAAAAGAGTATAGGAAGCACAAAATCTGCCAAAGACAGACAGCTTGTTGTCCAATGAGGAGGGCTATATTCCCTAAGCCATCCTCAAAAGTAAGTTATTTAGCAAAAGGCACTTTAAAATTCTATTTTTATAAGTTCAAGGAACATCCCGTTCTGTTTATTTTCTCCCACTTCACTAAAGTGATGCCTGTGGAGGCAAAAAAGGAATATTACTCAAAAACAGCATTTCAACACAGACTTGGAAACATGAAAACTTTGCAAGTGTGTACTGTGTGTCCAGATCATTGGCAATTCACTTCATGGAAGTGACTGCAGGACTGGACAAATTATCAAGAGGTCCAGCTCAGGGGGAAAATTGGAAGAGAAAAAGGGGAAAAGTGGAAGCTTCGAGCTAGTAAAGCTGACAGGCAGAAGGAGCAGTCTGCCACTCAACTGTTTTTAGCAGAAAGTTAAAAAAAACCCCTAATAATTTCATCACCTCTCAGGAATCCTGATGTATATAAGCCTGTTGGAAAGGTAAAACTACTGTGAGATTGGGGTAGACTGCTTTAAATAACTAACACAGCTATTTTTAGTGTGATGATCATACCCTTTAGCTAAGAAACTCCACGGATTTCAAAAGCAGTAATTAATTTGTTCTCACCACGCCAACTCGGAGGTAACCTTGTCTTATGACTGCTAACATCTCCACTTCATGGATAGAAAATTTACTTTAATGGGTTTAAAATGTTTCCTCCAACCTGACTGAAAGCAACAGGAATCCCTTTACTGGCTTTTAATAAGCTTTTACCTCGTTCAAAGTGTCACCTTTTCTTCAAAAAATGGCAAAATCAAGGAGAGGTTGTACTAACATGATTGCAAATGTAGACAATTTCTGCATTGGATTTATTTTTTTCAATTTGAATGTTGAACTATTTCTTTTATATTCCACAGTACTACCACTCGGTAGTTGTAGCTTTGAAATTTTACAGTTTTACCTGCATAAGTCAAGTTTCCTATCTAGACTGCTCATCAATGTGAGGAAAAGAAAAACATTTTTTGAACCTCTGGCCAAAGAACTTAATGTGATGTAAAGTTTGGGATGGGGGTTTATCCCACAGAAAAGATGGAGGCAGGAAACTGAGCAGTGACTCAGAAGGAGGTCTGTTATCATCTACGAAAAAATAGTAATCTTTCAGACTTTTCAGGTAAAATACCATATTTATCCACAGTGAGAAGATGACTTCTCTTAGTGGGTTGAATCAAACACCTTATTTTCTGAAAAGGTCAGTCCTGACAAAAACATTTCAACCAGTCTTATCCAAAAGAGGGGACTGTTTGTTCTTGCTCTATATCCATATGAAAGCACTAAGCAAGCTTCTGCTTTTGGAGATACCAGTGTAATTGATTTGATTTTGATTGGTGTCATGAGAATACGCTTGGTTTATGCCAGAATGATTGAAAGGCAAATCACACCCTTGTCTCTCTTTGCATAGGTGTTCTCTAACACCATGACTTTGAAAATCTGGTGACACAAATAAGTTTTAGACCTCTAACATCAAGTTCTGTGCTGGTAGTGCGTGCAGGACCACGCTTGAAGTTTAGTCGCAGGTGTTAAAAAAAGTTAGGGGACACTGAACATAACTTCAGAAATATTGGGTGCTCTTTGTAGACTCCAAGTTTTGTACAGTCGGGGTCCCATATGGGTTTGTGGAGGAGGACAACTTGTTTTAATGCATTATTCATTGATAACTAGCTAAACAGATTGGAGCTTTGGAAGTCAAACTTAGATTTCACATTTTCAACCACAGACAATGCGTCGCTCCGGAATCCTCTGTCAATAAGTTTTTTTATTTGTTATTCCAAAGCGATTACCTTGAAAGAATAGTAAGTAAAGAAAATTAATACCCTGATGTGTGCTTTCCTGCTCTGCCTCAGCTGACTGACAAGTGGAATAAATATCAATGTCACCTTGCACAGGTTGTTGGAGGCATGCGCACTGAGCTGAACAATGACCGCTTCGACATCGTCGTGCTTGGGTTCAGAAATGGCAGCGTGGCTGTTGATTTTCTCTCTCTGCTGCCAAAAGAAGAGCCTGTGGATGTGGATTTAATACAGACCAGCCTGAGTAAAATAATAAGTAACAAGTTTGGGGACCAAACTGAAGTAAGAGTGCAATGTAAGTGATGCTGAAACAGCTTCTCTGCAATGGTGTGGGGATTAAAGAGTCAGATCTACTGCTGTTAAGATGATAAATTAAGTTCTCTCTTTTAAGAGATTCAAATAGTTCAAGTAACCTATTTAAACATTCACTGAACACATAGTGATTTCATACAGATTATGAATCTATTTTAAGGAGTCATTACATATACCCAGTTCCAG
This sequence comes from Pachycephala philippinensis, assembly GCA_013397055.1. Taxonomy (NCBI): domain Eukaryota; kingdom Metazoa; phylum Chordata; class Aves; order Passeriformes; genus Pachycephala; species Pachycephala philippinensis. The sequence goes on along the minus strand of VWZT01005877.1, from coordinate 155,865 downwards.
ACTCAAAGGATGGGTTTCCTTCACACTAAAGGATCTAAAGACTCTCAAGTTACACCATTCCATCAAGCAAATCCTCAGAGCAGCTGTTATGGGTGTCACCAAGAGATCACAAGGACCCTCAGAAAAGATTTCTAGTTAACAAATCTTCACTACATACAAAAACATTTTCAATATTATTCAAAAGTTTCCAAGCTGCCAAGCAGTAAAACACAGCTGTCACTTAGGGCTCCAGGATTTCTTACACCCACTTTTTACTGTTTCTAGCTAACATTTCTAAAATGTGTTTTGAATTTCCAGCTCTGTCTGTTCAACCATCAACTGACAACAGTTCCTCCTGGAGAGTAGCAGTGATAGTCCTTGGAGTTTTACTTGGAGTTGCATTAGTGCTGATTCTCCTGGCAATATTGTTTTACATCTATATGAGGAGAAGATCAGGTAAATACTTGGTTGAACCCTCAGGACTCATGGGAATGTTTGTCTACAAGCACTTATAAGATAAACCATCAGTTTCACTCAAATATTTTGGGGAAGGCAGAAGATTAATATATTTGTCTTAAAATTCGATGTCAATTGTTTATATTTACTTAGGATAGTTCTACCCTCTCCTTCCCAATGTGCATTATCAAATTCCTCAGCTTCTAACAACACCTAATGGATCTTCCTTTAAACAGGTATGGAATTTTCCACATTGTACACGTATAGAGTGAGGAACAGAGAAACTTCTCTTCAGCCTAACCCCTATAGGTACTGCAATAACTCCTAACATTGGAATCTAAGAGAGACAGGACCCAAACTACTCAATACTGTCTTGTATTTAGGTGACACTGGAAACAGGGTGACTGGGCCTGGTAGCTGTGGCAGGTCACCTGAGCCCAGAGTCATCCTGTTGGGTTTTGTGCACTTGGTTAAGGGTGATTCACCTCCCCTGAGACTTTTATCACCATATAAAGATGCCTCTTTCTCTCCTGTGACTGCAGAATGAGCCCAGGGTAATTAGTGTTCTAGCATATGCAGCTTGGTTAGCAGCTTGGAGACAAGTGGGATACATCTCAGTTATCTGGACTGGCTATAGAAGTCTGGTGGGCCAGAAATATTATTTGGAGGCTTCTGAATTTGGGGGTTTCTTTAATTGTTGGGCTATGAAGAAAAAACTGCTTATAGGTCAAAAGTATAGCATGCTAAATACAGGTGTGGTTTCACAGCATAACCTCAATGCATTACTGGATGGGGGAAGGGAAACAATAGGTTAATTTGAGCCAGAAGTATTATACTCACCTATTTTTGCCTGTTGGCAAAAATGGTTGGCTGAGCAAGGACGTGCCATATAGTGCAATTTTGTCCTGCTCTTGATAATCCTAAAGTAGAGTCCAATAGAAGCAAACTCCTGTGGCTTTGGAGCAGACCTTGCTTTAGTTTTCTTCTAATTGCCTTAGAGCAATTGGAAGAAATGACCTTTACCTTTTTTCCACCACTCTTAGCTGCAGTCCTGGTGAAGTTACAGTCTGTTTCTCCTAGGGTGTAGTTTTTCCTGCTTGGAATGTGCTGACCAGATGAAAAAGGGCAGTTTACTGCTGTACATATTTCCAAGCAGGATTTATGTGTTTCATTTCAAACCAGCTCTCCCTGTATCTGTGTATTTTGTCAGTCTGCCCACACTCGGAATTCCTGTTGAGGTACTGAGTACCCTGTGATGTTGAGGCCTGGCTCACACCCCCTGAGCAGCCCTGGGTTTTTGGGGATTATGTTGGGGTTATTTGGAGCAGGTTAGAGTAAGGTGGTGCCAGAACTGCAGCCCAGGGTGGGAGCTCAGCAGAGTGCTGGTGCACAAGCAGCTCTGCTCTGCTCCAGCTACAGCCAGTGTTCATTCTTTTATCCCTCCTTCCCTGTGCTATAACACAGCTCCCTGCCGAGGACCCTGTCTGCAGTATTATTTTTAGTAGCAGGGACCTATGAAACAGGGTATTGTGTGCCTTGCTCTCCCTTTCCTTCCATGTAGTGTCAATTTGTCTGTCCTGCTTAGGTCTGAGGTGTGGAGTCACAGCCACCTCACTGATGGAAACAGAGTGTGACTAGTATTTGTTAAAGTTATATTATGTGGCTTTTAAATATATGGTGTTCTATTCACTGAGTAGTCACTCAACAATGTACTCTGTCAGTAAATACAAGCTCTCCAGGGAGCCCTGTTGAAAACACAAATGAGTGCTCTTGCTTATGTTAATACACTTCTCTTTCTTTTTTTGAGGGATCTACTTTGACTAGCAAATCCTCATTGCCACTAAAGCTTTCTGATGTCCTTGTAAATAGTGTTAAATAAAGACCATGTACAGCAGGCTTGTACTATAGAATCCTGGGATTGTTCATGCAAAACGTATTTAAAGTCTCTGGGGGAAAAAAAAGTTGTATTTTAAACAATTTTCTCAAAAATGCTTTTCAAATAAAATCTTTATTTTTACAATTGTGCATTCTGAAGGAATCTGCTGGTTTTGCTTTGTCATGTGATTTGGAGCCTCTTCTACCTGAAGGGGGAGAGGGTGGCCAGTGCAGCCCACAACAGAGCTAACCTTGGTGTGATTACACAGAAAGATGATCTCTTTGAGCTAGATCAAACAAGAGAGAAGACCAACTGAATCTAGCTATTTTTACCTTCTACTTCAACAAAAATCCTTCTACAACCACAGTGTGGAGTCTAGGCTGCGAGAACTCTCTGAAAATGAGAGCAGGAGAAGCCAGACCTCCCCTTTCCACAGAGGATCACTTCCTCCCTTCCAAACAGCATTCAGATGGGCTCCTCCTGCATATTCCCTACTCAGAGAGAGGCAGCAAGTGGGACAGAGAAATAAATGGATAAGACACTCAAAAAGTATCTAGTTATCTGGCTCTAAATCCTGATATCAGTGGGATTGAAGCAATTCCTCCATTTTTTGTGTGTAAGGGGGTGTTTTG
>VWZT01005877.1:135314-152904 GCA_013397055.1 Pachycephala philippinensis | reverse complement strand
AGGGCATTTTGCCCTTTCTCAGTCACAGACACCCTGACACACAAAACTCACTTTTTTTTTGGCCCCCTGGAACTGACTGACACCATGATCCAGAAAAACCTGAGCTACCTACCAACCCCTTCATGTGATCAAGGCCAAGGTCTTAGGAAATGCTGTGTTCTGTTCCTACTAGAACTGATGAGATGAGACCCAAACCTTCAGCTGATATTTTTTTTAACAATTGCACTTTTCCCCAATTTATTATTCCAGCTGCTGTCAATAACCAAAAGCTTTTGCTTCATGAGGATGACAAAATCATGGTGCTCTGGACCAGAGCCATCCCCAGCTGTTACACAGGGTATGGTTCTGAAGGGCACAGGCAGCTTGGGACTGGATAAAGCCAAGCCTTGGTTGTGCAGGTGCCATCTTCCATCTAATTGAGATTATTTAGTCAATGCTAGGAATTTCCCTTAGTGCCCTTTTCATTGTGATGCAACAACACCTGGAAAGGGAAGAGGAAGCAATGGGACAAGCTCTGAGTTAACAAAACAGGCCTGGGGAACACTGGGAATGCCATGTCTGCCCTGCTGTGCCCCAGCCAGGTGCCAGAGGAACAGAAGGAACTGGGCATTAACACAGCGAAGCCACAGGGCCAGAAGTTCCCTCTGCAGGGAGCTGGCCCTGCCATGTGCTGGAATGAAGACTGGAGCCAGACACTAAAGGGTCTAAAGACACTCAAGTTACACGAACCAGCAGCAAGAGGGGTCAAAGTCACAAACAGCACAGCAATGTGCCTCCCCCAAACTTAGCTGCTTGCTTTCCTCTTCTCAAACAGCAAGAAAATGCCATAGGACTTCAGGACATCCTAAGTACACATTGACCTAAAGCCTAAGGAGGGCATGTGCGCCCTCAGCACGGCCTGGAAAAGGAGCTGTGGGATTTGGGTCTGGCAGCTGGTGCCAGGAGATGGGCACAAGCTGCTGAGGCATCAGCCAGCCCCCTCCTCAGGCCCACATTCCCTGCACAGGGTATTGCAGGGCTCCACCACTGGCTGTGGTTAGTCCTCATGATTGACTTGGTAAGAAAAAACCTGCGGACATCAGCTTAGTGTGGAGATAATCCAGGAACAGAAATATTACTGTTGGCAATCCAGGCAGGCCTGTGTCATTTTAGTCACTTCTGTGGGAGGTGGGCTGTCCAAGGACATGGCATTCTGGGGATCCAAATCAATAACATCCCTGTTTAGCTACCTTTAAATGGATCAAGCTGGTGTATCTGCCTGCTGGAAACCCTGTTCCTCATTTCTGAGCAGATGCAGGCCGTGCTGCTGCTGGAAAGGAGTTGGATTTAGACATTTTTGGTGTATAAACACGCCAATCTGCCATTTATTTCCAGTGTTAACTGGTTCTTTTAAGGACTCAGTTTCCAAACAGTCAAAAAATCTAGGGCTATGCTCAACTTCTGGTTAGAAAGCCTGCAGTGAAAAACTGGGATTTGTCCGGCTCACATCCACTTTGCTGTTTTATGGCCCCAGTTAAAAGTCTACCCTTAGGAAATGAAGTTGTTTTTGTGCCGTAGGTCACATCTCTCTCCAGTTGTTTTGATGTGGGGGACATCTGAACTTTGCATGGTCAAATATATGTGAAATTGGGGTAGAAACTGTTTTAATTCAGGGAAATAGAAGCAGTGGTTGCTAGTGTTGGTGCCTTTTTCTAAGCCCACCACGATCCTGTGCTGGCAGCAACATAACACAGGTTAGGCAGGATTAGAAACGACTCAAAATGATTTTAGGATGGCTTGGTCGTGTCAGGTGTTCGAGGCATTTCCTACGCCACCATTTGACTCACAGAAGACAAGTTCAGCTTCTTTTCCTGCCCTTCTGTGCTCTCCCAGCTCGGGTGAGTTGCTGCAGTGAGTCAGTGCAGCTGTGGGATCCCATGGCAGATGTGCACAGTCAATCAAACAATATTTAATGGATTAATTAGAAAAGGGGATATGTGTGCGTGGGCTGACTTCAAAGGCACTTCACTGCCAATTATTCCTTCTTCTCAACTTCCAGCTTCATAAAGAAAACTTTTAAAAAAGTTATTTTAATATATGAGGCTGAATGAATATAACTCTACAACTGAGCCTCCATAAATCTTGCCAACACCTTGATTAGACGTGGAAAACTCTGCATCTAGGAAGGTATGGGATCAGAAAGCGCTGCACTGTACAGCAGGAGCCACCAGATAGCGCTCCCTGTACCGGCATTAGCTGCTCCAAGACCTGTTTCAACCAAAATCTTCAGTAATTCACGAATTTTTGGCTCAGCACAGGGCAGCCTGGAAACTCACTTCCTTCCAGTGGCTTTTGCAATGCTTAAGTGCACTTCAGTTCTCTCTTCAAGCTGTGTCTTCTTGTCCAGCACATGGGATGGCCTGAGAGCTGGGAAATTAAGAAGTTTTATTGCCTGGGGAGATGACAGGGAGCAAGGAGAGGCTGGACACACAAGGGGAGCTGGACATTCTGCAGGTCACCTTGGCTGTGCCCTGGCAGCAGCTCTGGGGCCGTGGGGTCACAGGCATCAGGAGCCATACATGCACTTAAGCTCCCGGGGGAATTACAGCCAAAAAAGGAAGGGATAAAGGTGTCTGTGGGAATCTCAGCGTGATCCTACCTGTCTCTCTGAGCACCTAAATACCAGCTTAGAGCAGAGCCCTGAACCCTCAGAAAATACTCGGAAAAAAGGGTTTTTTGCTCCACAAACTCCTCTTCCACTTGCTTTTTTACATTCTGGGTAGGTGCAAGGTGAAGTGAGGACATCACAATTCCAGGAGTCAGGGAGGCAGGAGCAGTCACCTGCCTCCCCCGAGGCTCTGATGTGTTTGTTGGACACTGCCAAAGTCACCTCGTTGTCACTGTGGTCTGGTATTGACAGCATTTCCTAAACTTTCATTGCTACAATAAACTACTCAACTCATTAAAAGGTTAATTGTCTATCAAATAAATTTGAAATCTTTATTTGATTTCCCTTCTCATAATCAGAAAGCTTAAGCAGCCTATGGGCTCTATATTTTTCTCAGTTGTTCCTTGTGGAGATTTTCACGTTGGATTCAGGGAATCAGCAATTTAAGTAAATTAATATTTTAAAAAAGATATAATTTCATGAGCATGGCCAAATTATCTGTGTAAAAAACACCCGACGAATCAAAAACGTAATTAAATATTAGCTTCTGGCTAATTAAAAAATGTGATATTTCAACTGTCACTTTCCTTCACTGTCAGTAAGGTCACTTCCCATGTCTAATCATTCCCCTTGTCTAAGGACAGGGATAGCTCCAGAGAGCAGCTATCAGCGAGCTTCCTCTTGAGTATCACATACAAGAGACTGATTATTGTGCCATTAGTTATTAAATCCTAAATTGCGTTTAAGGAAAAGACCCTTTTTTTCTTCACTTTCTGCTGGACGGTGCCTAAATCCGTGCCTGGTACTCGCTGAATTCACACCTGGAACAGGGAAATAAGAACATGGATTGGCAATAGATGGCAACAGGAGGCCATCAGGTGGGTCACTGCTGGGGTGCTCAGCTTATAGGGTAAGTGATGTGCCATTGATGCCTTAGGTTTTAGCTTTTATATTTTTCAAATCCTGTATTCCCAGTGTGTAACTCTGCAGTGTCCTGCAGCCTGTGAGCTGCTGCTCTCTCATGCTGAGACAGACAGAACAAAGCCTCTCCAGGCTGCTCTCCAAGGACACCCAGCCCGGCCTAGGCCCAAAATGTGTAACCCAGCACCCTGAGAAGGGGGGCAAGCTGAGGGGAAATTCCATCATTAGCTAAAGTTTAACTGGTGAAATTGGGTTGAGATGCAAATGGACCAAAGCTATAAAAGTGTGAAGAACTCGTGACTCGGGGTCCATCTTGGGTGTAGCCTTTGGCCTGCCCAGGGTGTGCCTCTGAAGGCCTTTCAAATAAATATCCACCTTTATTCCCTTACTCCTGTGTAGTGTCTGTTTTTAGGTTGGCCTCTTTAGGCATCACCTTAACCCTGCAGCCACGGGCTAGTGAACAGCCCTAAAGTGCCAAAGGGATGAGTGGAATGATCTCTCATCTCTCCTTTCTGTCTTTTCAGAAGAAATGGACTTGGGAAGGGCAGCTCATCCTCGGCCTGGGGGCTGCCACCCAGCAGGGCTGCCCAGGAGGAAGGAATTCCTCCTTGCAGGAATCACGGCTTTGTCCCTTCCCAGGGATGCAGCTGTGTTTGCTGTGAGATGCTGTGCCAGGGGTGAGGCATCTGTCTTGCCTCAGGCTGGCCTGTGCTGTCAACAGAGAAAAATGAGCACCTCCAGGACATGATTCATGTGCCCTGTGCTGTGTGCCTACTTCAGATGAGATGAAATCACCCAGAAATGGCTGTTTCTCTCCCCTGACTCCAAAGGGAACATAGAGCAACACGAACTCATAGACACCTCCATTATAACACAGCTGTAGGGGCTCAGAGGAAGACTCCATTCCCAAATTCCATCACTTGGAAGCAGGTACCATCCTTGTCTGTCATGCCAACACCTGATGAGGTGGGTCAGCAGATCTGTGGCATTACAGGCCTTGGGCAGGGCATTATTTTGGGGCGTGAAGAAAGAGCAGGAGTCTTTGCACGCATGGGGAGTTCAGCAGCAGCAGCAGCACATATCTGGGAGGCTGTGGCTCTGCAGGTACACAGCTGGCACTAGGACTTTGCTCAGTTTTCCAGGATTTTGCCATAAGGGTGTACTTACCACAGTGCCTTTCATGACTGGTGTTTTTTCCCCCCTCTCTTTGCTTTGAGCATCACAGAAGCACAGAACCATTCAGGTTGGAAAAGATCTCTAAGGTTGTTGAGTCCAACCTGTGCCCGATCCCCACTTTATCAACCAGACCATGGCACAGAGTGCCACGTCCAGTTTTTCCTTGAACACCTCCAGGGGTGGGGACTCCACCACCTCCCTGGGCAGCTCATTCCAATCCTTAACAACCCCTTCCATGAAGAAATTCCTCTTGGTGTCCAGCCTGAGCCTCCCCTGCTGCAGCTTTAGGCCATGTCCTCTAGCTCTGAATTACTACACAAATAAGATGGGTCTCACTAACGAGATTTTGGTCCTATGTGGGATAGGACATTGCTCCCTTGTGTCTGTCCATCCCATAATCCTCTCACCATGCCTGTTGAATGCATCTTGACCTCAAGACACACACACATTACAGAAAATGCGCTCTTGTCCCCCCTGCACATAGAGCTGCAGCCTGATCCTGTGTTTTGGCAAAGACTGGGCAACCCAGGAGCCAACAAAGGAATGTGTGTGTGCAGATTATGCAGGAGAAGAGGGGAAGACAGAAAAAAAAAAGGATTAAAGCACGGAAAAGCTGAAAAATTCTTTAATGCCAAGTTAGTGCATGCTGGTCAAGCTAAGAAAACCTAAGGAGAGTTGTGAGGGCTTCCCTCTTCATGGCAGGTCACTGCCCAGGCTCCAGCACGGAGCCAGCGGAGCAGGGAGAAAGCAGGGATGTGTTCTGACTGTGAAAGCCTGACAGGAGACACCTGCTCTGATTCTCACTGCCAGCAACCTGCCTGCCTCAGACAAGCAGCTGGCAGCAGCGGGTGGCTCAGCTGATACTGAGATGGAAACCAGATAAACCCCTCCTCCTCTTTTTTTTTTTTTCCTGTATATTTTGTCTAGGCACAAAGGTTTGTGGTTGGCCTGTTGCTAACAATGAGTGTGTTCACACTGCTCTGTGAAAAATTTCCTCACTTCCAGCAAAAAGTGCTGAAAAACCTAGTTAGAAAAGAGAATGGATCTGCAGTTTTATGCCATGCTTGAAAATTCCCTTTTCTTTGAGTTGTTCAGTCTCATGCCAGGAACTGGTTCCTGCTTTGCTGTTAACAGCTCTGCACTCGGGTTGTCCTTGATGCCTTTTGCAACACGAGGGTGCAAAGGCATGTGAGGTATTTACAGTTTTCTCACAGGAAATCATGGTCTAGGCTGTCACTGCCAGAAAAAAAACCCTAGCAAAGGAAGCTCTTGGGTCACTGTAAAGAGGAATCTGATTTTGTTCAGCTTATGCAATGGTCAGAAGTGACTGATATCCTAAATATGAGGAAACAGAGTTTTCTGCTTTGTCCTACAGCTTGTATTGCAATTGTCTCTGTCTCGTTCTCTTTAATTAAATGGTCTCTCCAAGGGTAGCCAGGAACAGTCGCCTTTTTCATTCTCCACATTGCACAATGCAATCTGTAATTATTTCATTATGATTTTAATTAGTCTTTCTTTCATTAAGATTACAACCACCACATATCATGGTTGATTTATTTATTTAGTCGACTACTCAGCTCTTAAAAGAGCTGAGGGAGTTAAGGGGCTTAAAAGAGAGTGAAATGGCTACTCAGTTTTGGAATTACCTCTGACACAGACTCAAGAGTACAAAACTAGTTGTCATTTTTTTTCAGGCCAAAAACATTACATTGGAAAACTGCCAGATTCAAAGGGCTCTGCAGGGTCCTGCTTGATTTCCTGTCAGCTCAGACTGGCTATAGAGGCTGCAGGTGCCAGCCTTCAATCTGCTTCAAACAGGCTGCTGGGGAGCTCAACAGTGAAAAAACTTCCAGCCATGACTTCCCTGAAGGCTCCTTCCTTTTCCAACCATCTTCTCCTCTTCCCCTTGCCTTCCCAACAAAAGGCTCTGCAAAACTGGAAGAGTATTGATGCCTTACATTTTAGCTTTTATATGTTTCAAGTTCTGTATTCCTAGTGTGTAACTCTGCAGTGTCCTGCAGCCTGTGAGCTGCTGCTCTCTCATGCTGAGACAGACAGAACAAAGCCTCTCCAGGCTGCTCTCCAAGGACACCCAGCCCGGCCTAGGCCCAAAATGTGTAACCCAGCATCTTGAGAAGGGGGGCAAGCTGAGGGGAAATTCCATCATTAGCTAAAGTTTAATTGGTGAAATTGGGTTGAGATGCAAATGGCCCAAAGCTATAAAAGTGTGAAGAACTCGTGACTCGGGGTCCATCTTGGGTGCAGCCTTTGGCCTGCCCAGGGTGTGCCTCTGAAGGCCTTTCAAATAAATATCCACCTTTATTCCCTTACTCCTGTCCAGTCTCTGTTTCTAGGTTGGCCTCTTTAGGCATCAGCATCTTGGATAAAATGATGCCGGGATGTTTCCATCAGTCAGTGGGGTTGTCATAGTCATCTGGCCTGTCCTCTTCTGCTCAAAAAAAGTTATCTGAGCCAAGTCTGAGGAATTGCTGTTGGTTTGTGATGCTCAGTGTGTGCTCCTGCCCTGAATAACAACACACCCCGCTGCCCTGGAGCATTTGTTACACCATGAGCATGTACATGACTGCTTGCAAGGAGCTTCTCACCACGGGTGCTACATCTGGAAACTCCAGATGTCCACAGAGCGTGCACAGGTGAGGTGGAAAGTCGATCTAAATGGTTCAAAACAGAAAAAGGAAACAGCGGGATGCTTACTGTCCATGTGCTATGCAGCGTGCACCTTGGTGGAAGGAAGAGTAGAATGATTTTTGCTGTATTCTGCAGCTGTCAGTGCTGAGCCAATGCTAGAATTTTTTAAAAGTATTGATTTGGCAACTTGTAAAAACATTGTGATCAATATAGGGTAGGTGTGTATTTTCTGTCTCACTGGACCAGAAGCCAGTGGCTGCTGAGGCACCACTGATGCCAGTCCTGTTCAGANAATGGTTTGGGTTGAAAGGGACCTTAAAGACCATCCAGTCCCACTCCTTGCCATGGGCAGGGACACCTTCCTCTAGACCAGGTTGCTCAGAGCCCCATCCAATCTGGCCTTGGACACTTCCAGGGATGGAGCTTGCATAACTCAACACGTGATACAGCTACATTCTTAGCATCCTATGCTAATCTGTCCAACACTGTACAGTATCATAAAATAACATAAATAGTTTAGCAACAGGTAAACTAACATCCCTCAAGGCATTTATCACTGGGAAAGCTGCTAATGGGCATGTTTTGATTAAGATTGCACTGGAGGCAGTGTTAGGCCTGAAGAGATTAAATATTTGAATCAGTGATTTGGAAGTAAATATAACTCCTCTGCTGATTAAGGTGTGTGACTTATGCAGAATGGTAAACAAAGAGGCAAGAACGGCTGCAATGCAACGATCTTGACTTCTTGATAAGCTCGACTCACTTAAGTGAAAAGTATTTAAGCACCTGACTGCCCAAATGCACTTTTAGGAATAAGGAATGAAGGCCACGTCTCCAGAACAGGAGGCTGTATCCCAGCAGGAATGGATTCAGCAAAGGATTTGGCAGTGGAAGGATAAGCAGGTCAGCCTGAGCTCCCACAGTTACATCGTGGCCGAAAAAGGTTAATGGGATGCTTGGATTAACAGTGCACAAGCAGGGCAGGAGCAGGGTGATGTTAACTCTGAACACGGCATTAGTGGGATCAACACTGAAATGCTACATCGGGTTTTGGCATCGACTGCTCTAAAGAAAGGCTGGGAAGGTACAAAAAAGGAGCCACAAATGATTGGATGGCAGGAGAAACTGCCACAAAGGGAGCCCTAAAGGGTTCAGTGCATTTAGTTTATTAAAAAAAAAAAAAAAGGGATACAATTTTATTATGTCTTTGCTGTTATTTTGAGGTATTTAGCCTCTTGGGACCGGGAGAGGGAAAAGTACCAAGCTACAAAGGGCTTTTAAACCTGGTTAAATACACATGTAAACAAACAGCTGAAAATTGGGGTAGATACGTAAACACTCTACAAATTATTTTACAGCAAATGACAAACTGGCAGAGAAAAAAACTATCAAAGGTAACCTTGCTCTCCTCTGATTTGATACCTTCAAATAAAGCCGGGAGAGCTGCCCAGAAGAGAGCTGAGCACTGCTGACTCCCACAGAGAGTCACTGCTTGGCCGAAGGACTGGTGGGATTCCAGGGACCAGATTAGCAGATATGACCAGGTATGACATGATAGCTCCATGTGCCAGTCTGGCAGCGGCCAAATGTGCAGGAATTAGGAACAGCTCATCGTGAAAGGCTTTCATGTCAGGCTTTCCCGTGGACTGACCAAGGAAGTCAGACATGACTGAATTCTGGCTGTGAGGTTTGTGACGGTGCCAAATAATTTGCAGGATTCCAAGCTCACCACCCTCAAGCCTTTTTCAGCTGTGCCAGGGACTCCAAGGAGCTCATCCCTCCAAACTGACAGACTGTCACTCTAATAACCATGACAAATCAGAGGGTAGTGCAGGGCCTGCAGTTTGGCTCCCTCCTGGGTAATGACAGCTTTGCCTCCTTGGGAACCTCCCTGGCCACCAGGCACCTTTTGCAGAGTGCATCACACTCTAAAATCCCACATCTTCTGCGTGTCTGCTGCCAGCCATGTCCAAACCCACCTGAGGCAGACAGGTTGGGAAAAGGACTCTTTTTCCTGCTGATGTGGATGGTCAGAGTGCTCATCTGCCAGGCACGGTCACTGCTCCACCCAACCTGCAGCAGGTGGGGTTTTTCAGAGTCTCCTGCCCTTTGCAGAAGAGCTGAATTTCCTGAGGTGAAACAGTGGATTTTGCAAAGCTGTTCCACTTCACACAGGAAAAAAAGAGGAAGGTGGTATTCACATCCCTTCCCCAGCTGGCATTTAGCTGCGTTTTCAAATGGGGAAAGGCACACAGAACTTTCCTCACAGAATACTTAACAGCAGTGACTCAGGCCTTGTCCTGTCCCATCAGGCATGTTCAAAACCTTTCTTGAAACAGAGCAGTGACAGAATTGGAAATTTACTCTTTCCAGCTCCAGGATGAGTGCTCAGGGGCAGGGTTGTTGGGTGCTGTGGGATAGGTGCTGCTTGCAGCTTTCGGTGAGGAAAACACAAGTTTGGAAATAGCTTTCAGGTGGTAACTCCAAGTCAAGTCCCCCAGGTATGAATCTTTCCCTGGTATTTCCTTCTGCCTGACTTGTGATTTCTTGGGGATGCCTGTGCCCCCTTTCCCAGGTGCTTGACTCTATCCCTTGGCACTGCCCAAGGAGGCTGAGCTAAAGGATTTCAGGAGATTGGTGCCATGGCTTATTTTCACGTTGCCCTGCAAATCGAGACTGCAACCTTTTCATCAGACTGTGAGGATATTTTCTTCACCTCATCTGCTCACAACAGGTTCACTGAAGGTTTTCCCCTCGGCTCTCACTGCAGGAATGCTGTCACTTGCTCCCCTGTGCCCAGACCCTGAAGCTATACTCTGGGAAGGTGCAGTCTAGGGAGATGTGATGCCTAAAACCCAGCTGTGATTTCCAGTCATTAGTCTGAGCAATGCATACACGTCTGGTTATAACCAGACCAGCATGGTTTGAGGGGGACTGCACTGGAGGAATGCAGAAATATGTCCAAAATAGCCTCTGTACTGGGCACCTTTTCCTTACAGCCCTTGTCTTCTTCCAGCATGAAGAAAAAATTTCTATTTCTTCCTTCATGACAACTAAGGGGAGGTAAATTTGCTGCAAGCGTGCTCTGTTTACATCAACTGGAAGCAGTGACTTCATATAAATTATGCCAAACCTCAGACAAAATAACTCTATTTGTTCGAGCAGGAAGCCTGGCAGTGTGTTTTCTTGCTCTCTCCTAGCACATCTTGGGATCAGCTGGCAACTGAGAGCCACTGAGATGCAGACCAATGAATCACCAGCTCTTGCAGAGCTGAGCTAAACCATTGCCCCTATGACTTCTTCTTCCCAGTGCTACCCCCCTTCAGTTTGCTTGATCAAAAAAACAACCAACCAACCAAAGAAACAAACCAAACCAGACCAAAAAATGCCCAACAACAACAACAAAACAACAAAAAAAGCCCCCAAAAACCCCAATAACCCAAATCCTTTCATCAGAGGGAAGGCTGCACACCCTACAGATTGCCATGAGTACCACTGGGAGCAGCCACAGAAATGAACTGCAGCTAAACTGGTCAGAAATAGGTTGGTGTTTTGCCCCTGAATTTCTTGCCTGTGCATCTCAGGAGAGGGACATTCCAGTACCCAGATGTAAAAATACAGATAAAATCTGGTGTGAAATGAACATGTGAAACCTCTTGTGTTATTCCTGGAAACGTCAGCTGAAGACAAATGTGGTGTAAGACGCAGCTCAGGTGGCATCCATCTCTGTCAACACTGGCCACGGCTGTTCCAAGCGAAGTGTCTGGAGCCCTCCCCAGCTGACAGGGAAGCCAAGATGGATCCAGGATCCACCCCAAATCAAGGTAAATACTTAAAAAGGAAAGCCTGAATTTTCTTTTGGGGATGCCCATTTCTCTCCAATCTCTCCAAGATTCTCCCTCTTTTGAAAGAAAATCTGCATGACTAGCTCAGATACCAATTTTCCAGGCAGCTAAAATTAGAGATGAATCCCACCCATTACACAGAGTATACCTAACCTGAAAGGAATGACTGATTATGTTCTTCAATATTAAATAGATCTGAAGGCAGATCTGTTTAAACTGACTGATCACATTATTCTCAAATAGCATTATGTGAATATTTCCAGGATGGATAGGAAAGTATTAATGTCACGTATAGAAAGACATGACAAAATTCAGAGGGGTTATGAGTGTTGTTCCAATAAATAGGGAAAGGGAACCACAGGAAGGACCACAGCTGTGAAATCAAATTTTCTAGGGAGGGTAACTGAAGTCAGAACTGAAGCATGCTCAGTCACAGTAGACAGTGTCTTTTAACCATTAGAAGACATAATTAAAAATATGTGAAATTGTATTCCCTCCCTTTTTTTTACACCCTAAAAATTAGTAATTTGGCCAAACTGCCTTATTTGGCGAGAGCCACAAGAGCCACATCCCAAATTATGCCATAGGCAGTTACTCAAATGATGGTTATAAAATATGGGGAGGGAAAATTATGCTTCTCCTTATATTTTGGTCTCCAATATGATTTTGCCTTTTTTTGCAGATTCTTTCCCCACAAAACCCAAGAGAGAAAATTGCAGGTCTAGTGGCTGAAGTTGAACGGGATCCAGGGGGTTCTGATCAGGTACAAGGCAGGCCCTGCCCTTCTGTGGGGTCACCTGCTGCGGTGACCCTGTCTGGATGCCAGGCACCCACAAAAGCCACTCTGCCACTGCCCTCCACAGCTGGACAGAGAGGAGAAAATATAATGTTCATGAGTGAAGGGCAGAGAGAGACCACTCACTAAATATCATATGGGTAAAACGGATTCAGCTTGGGGATATTAATTGAATTTATTCCGAACAAAATCAGAGCAGGATAATGAGAAGTAAAAACAGATCTTAAAAACCCCATCCTCCCATCCCTCCTTCCCGGCTCTGCCTCCTCCCCCAGTGCCGCGGGGAGATGGGAATGGGGGTTATGGTCAGTCCATCACACGCTGTTCCTGCCCCTGCTCGGGGAGGGGAGTCCTTCCCACGGGACACGGTTCTCCATGAACCTCTCCAACACGAGTCCCTCCCACGGGAGAAATTTCTCCAGGAATTCCTCCAGCGCCAGTCCATCCCACGGGCAACAGCCCTCCACAAACCGCTGCAGCGTGGGTCACTCTTCCACGGGGTGCAGCCCCTGGAGGCCAGGCTGCTCCAACCTGGGGTCCCCCACGGCGTCACGAGTCCCACCGGGAAACCTGCTGCAGCCTGGGCTCCTCTCGGAGCTGCCTGGGGGCCGTGCCACGGCAGCCACCTCCATTCCTTCGTCCCACAGGTGAAGCCTGGCACGGAGAGCTGGCGGCACACACTGAGGAACACCACACACGCGCAGGAATCACGGGAGAGACGAAGGAACCACGGGAGAGACAGGACACTGGGACACATGCCCCAACCGCGGGGACGCCGGGAGAGGCGGCACCGCAGGAGTCACCACCCCACCGCGGGGAGCAGAGGCGGACTGGAACGTGTGGCTCAGCGCGTTGGAGCGCTCCGTGTGTGACGCCGGAGAGCCGCGAGTTCGATCCCTGCCATCTGTACTTGTGAGCGGGTGTAGAGCCTGGTTGTGTCAGCTCCCAGCTGCCGCGTCCAGCGGCTGGCAGCGGCAGTGCTTTCCGGCGAGGCTCGGTCTCCTTCGGCTGCCGGGAGAACGAATAGCCGCTCCTGGGTGTGCTGCTTCGGCTTGGTCTCCTGTGGCTGCTGCGAGGACGAATATCTGCCCTTGGGTCTGCTGCTTCGATGGGGACGGCGCGGATGGTCAGTGTCCCGTCTCAGCTGCGGAAAGTCCTGGTTGTGCGCCTGTACCGCAAGACTCCGTGTAGTGGTGGAGAACTCCGCGTAGTTTAGAAGTAGTGTAGAGATAAGACACTTAGCCAACGCGAGACTGCGAAGGATCTGAGTGGTCTGTCCAAGTCGCAAGAATAAGTAGTTAGTTAGCTCCTGGGAGGAAAAAAATCTCCCTTTTCATTAAAATTAATGATTCTCTTTCACTAAAACACCGATTTGTTTCCCCTCTCCCTGTGCTTTTCTTTCCTCTTTCTCCCTTTTTCTCCAGTGCAGGCTCACAGCTACCCAGCTGCCAGAAACCCCGGGGCTCAGCCTCACTTGGAATCAAACCATAATTTTTTCTCAACCTCATCTTTTGGCTGTTCAAACCTGTATTTCTTTCCACTTTTATTTCCCTAAACCTACAGAAATAACTGGGGCGGGGACTAAGAAGACAGGAAACATATTCCAGAAGCGATCCAAACCAGAATGTGTTTGCAAATGGCAAAATGATGCTCTGTCCACGACAATCTGTTGTTGTTGGGGTTTTATTCCAGCAAATAATTGCATGAGCATTTCGCAGCGAGCAGTTTGGTTTTGCTCTCAGCTCGACTCTTTAGGAAGATTTATCCTGAAATACTTTCCAGAAAACTCCTTAAACTCTGCCCAGAGCAGCTTAAATTAACAGCAAGCTGCAAACTGTTAAACCCGAGGTATGGTTTTAATGACAATTCCATCTAAAACATTTCGCCTTTTACAGTTCCAACTTTCTTTTTCTCATCTGCCTCCTCCACATTTCTCGCTGGGCTTTTCCCACATGTTGTATCCCAGCAGTGAAGTCTGCAGTGGCCTTTGCATTTCCCGAGGCTGCAGCCCTTCTAGACATGAACCAGTTCTTGCAGATCCACCAGAGCTATCAGTGCTGCACTAAAATGCCTCCCGTGGCTCTGCTGCTCATCTGCCCTCTCTTGCCGCCGGTGCATTTCCACTTTTCCCTGCCCTTCCCAGCGCATTTCTGCTTGCAATGTTCTTTTTCTTTCCTGTGGGCTGCACCAATCTACTGTCTGTAATGCTTATCCTGCTGTAAAGCCTGGAAGCTACTACTATTTCCTCATCTATTTTAGGATTTTTGTCCCTGCCTGCCTGTCCTCACCTTCATTTGTAACTTCCCCCTTTTTTTTTTGTCCTGGATTTTTTTATACATCGTTTTCTATCAATTTTTTTTTCTTTTTTTTTCCCCTTCACACAGAGTTGTGTTCTTGATCTTTTTTTTTGTCTGCAGGGACCAGGGGATCACCTGTAAAGTTAATGGAAGAGTTAATGAGGGAATGTAGGAATGCAGGAGACGGCTATTTTTAGCGGGCTTCATCTTATGTAATCTTTTTTTTTTTTTTCCCTGTGTGGTATCAAAATAGATACCAAAATACCAAATAGAACTTGGTTTCTGATAAACCTGTTTTATGTCTCAGTGTTTTACAAGAAGCCCCCGTAGATACTGATCCTGCAGCCACCATGATAAAAATAAATCCTGGGGATCTGGTCATGTACACTTGCTTGGGAAAAACTCTCGTGGAAGGCAGCACCAACTCCTTACAGACAGAGCTGAAACTTTGGTTTGTGCAGCAGATTTCAGGACTGTACATTTCAGTTCTGCTACAGACTTTATGTGGTTTTCCTTGCTTCTCTCCAAGCCTTCAGGAAGTTAAAACAGAGGATAGCAAACATCGTGCTGGGCCTGTATCACACTTTCACTAAGATCAGGGTATGGCTTCCTCTCTCTGTGTCTACTTCCCCCTCACAGTTAAAATAATGATGTTTTTAAGTATTTTGGTTTACCCTGTAAATGCCTTAAACACACACATCGGTATTTCGCAGCCCTTTTCAGGTCCTGTATGGAGATGATGCAGCTCTCACAAAGTTCTAAGGGAAAATACAAGAGACAAGCTTGAATAAATATTGGGTGCTGCAGACACACGCTCCAAATCAAGTTAACTAAAACCCTGGGATCCTCACTGGAAGAAAGTGTCATCATTTCTCTCTATTCCTAACATTAGGAGATAATTGTCTTTAAAATGTCTACTCAAACACAGTTTAAGCCTTCAGTGAGGACTTCTGGATGGGCCCATCCATGTTTGGTGTGGTATTCCCCAGCAGGTGGATATTTCTTCCCCAATAAATGAGTTACAAGTAAATAACTTTCTGCAACATCTATGGACTGAATCCAAGGCTGAGCTTGGAGAGTTTCCACACCATTCCTTGACAATGGCTTGCAGTGAGATGGTAAATTTTGCATGTTTCCAAGGGGGAATCTTCTCTTATGGAAGAGATTCCTACTGAGGGTTATTAGCACTTTCTGGAGAGACAATCACATCAGGAAATCCTTGAGCCAAGAACATCTGTAGGCTGGGAGAGCATCAGGGAGACATTTGATAGAAGCCAACCCTGTGCTTAGGTGCTTGTTTGTGCATCCATCTCGCGGCCGCTGTCGGGAGGGAGGATACTGCAGGGCAGGGACCCCGTCTGACCTGGCACAGATGTTCTGTGCAGCAGTTCCCTCCCCGCAGCGCTGCGCTGCCTGTGGTAAACACCCCTCCACAGCTCTGCGGGGATAAAATACTTACTTGCCTCCCAGGGGCTTTGTGAGGCTTATCCCGTGTCTGTACAATGCTACACGAGTTCCAACCACTGTGGGAAGCTCCCCAATTAGAAGATTCCTCTCAGATTATGAACTCCTGTGTAAATGTTTGGCAGTCGCTTTGAAACCAGTTCTCAGACTCCTGCTGTATTTTATCCCCTTTTTCTGCTGCTTCCAGAGGAATTGAGAGAGAACCTCAGCACACACCTAAAACAGTCCCAGCAGGTATGGGAATGCTCAGATGGCTGGGGGGTTTTTCAGCATCTGGCTTCTTGGCAAACTGGTTGGGCAGAGCTTTCTGTCCCCAGGTAGCACAGCTAATGAATCGAACTCGAAGCCTAGTCACGGATCCAGACTGAAGCCAGCAGTGCCAGCACAGCCCTAATGCCACGTGAACACCACCCACTGCCCTTCACCTGCAGGACCTCGGTGACTGAAGGGAGGTGTCAGAACATGGACCAGGCTCTGCTTGGTGGGGCCCAGCAATGGGACAGGAGGCAAGGGGCAGAAACTGATGCCCAGGAAGTTCCACTTGAACACAGGGAAGAGCTTCCGTCCCATACAGAGATGGAGCACTGAACAGATTGTCCAGAGAGGGTGTGGAGTCTCCCTCACTGGAGATATTCCAGAACCATCTAGACACAATCCTGTGCCATGTGCTCTGGGGTGGCCCTGCTGGAGCAGGGAGGTGGGACCACTGCGGTCCCTTCCAGCCTGATCCGTTCTGCGATTTAGTGATTGTGCGACCTCGCTGAAATGCAGGTCGTTGGTGTGAGGAGTAAATGAATGGAGAACGTAACTCAGTGATGAGTTTCCTTCCTCTCCATTCCTGACTACAATGGCTTGCTTATCAATCGGTGGGTAGGAGTCCCAGGGCCAGAAGTGCCGTCTCGTCCCCGTGAAGGCGGGATGGCACCAGGCAAGATTAGATGGTGCTTCTACTCCCCGTTTCCTCAGGGAATGCCTCCGGAAGCCCACCAGGAAGCCCATCCCTGCCCGGAGCTGAGTGGGGACAATGCTGGCAGCCCCCCTCATGATGTCCCGGCGAGCGACCTTCGGTGCCCCAGTCCCCGGGACAAGCGTCTGCCGCGTGTTTCGGCAGAGCGACAGCCACGGCCACCAGCAGGTTGGGGACACGCTGCCCACCTTTCCCACCACCGAGGGGTACCCGGACCCCGCCGCTCTCCCCATCCCCGGCAGGGGCGGGCCGGGGCGGGGGCGGCCCCAGCTCCATCCCTGCCCGCCCGCCTCCCGCAGCCAGTCGGGGCGGAGAGGCGGCACTGGAGGGCTCCTCCGCCAGCAGCCGGGCGGGCAGCGGTGCACATGGCATGTCTGATGGCGGCTTTCTCCATGGGCAGCGCTTTGGTAAGGAGCGCCCTGCCTTCCCTCCGCGGGGCCGCGGCGAGCGCCGGGTGGGGGGCGAGGTGCGGGGCTGGGGGATGGAGATGGAGCGAGGGCTCCGCGGGGAGCTCCCGAGACGCTTCCCGAGGGAAAAAGAGGGTCGGAGGGTGCGTCTGGGGCTGCGTCCCGCCGAGGGGTGCAGGATGGGGGATGAGGGATGCGGGGTGCGGGATGAGAGATGCGGGATGCAGGATGAGGGATGCAGGATGAGGGATGCGAGTGCGCGAGCGGCCGGCGGCGCACGGCGGGACTTGACCGCTGGTTACCTCTGTCTGTAGCTAAGGCGGGGGGATTATCGCCGAGCATGCTCCCTGCGCCGCTGCGCCCCGCCGGCTTCCCGGCGGATTTGCGGAGGGACCGTAACCTTTGCATAACACCCGGGGCC
>VWZT01005877.1:109217-126197 GCA_013397055.1 Pachycephala philippinensis | reverse complement strand
CCCTTTCTCTCTCTCTCTCTGGCAGATGGATTGTATTGTTCTCGACCATTTTTTGCCTGCTTTGTCTGAGAGTGTGTTTTCATCTCGGAGAGGAGGATGTGTGCAAATTGAGATCCATATGTTAGGAAGAATAAACAAGTTAGGCCGGTTTGCAACCAACTGCGATGCTGGTAAAAGGCTCTTTTTAGGCAAATATTGTGTGGATTTCTTGGCAGTGGCTTAAAATGTTGGCAAAATTAATAAGAACGAGGCATTTTTTAGCAGAGGGTTTCTAAGCACGTGTTTTAACCTTGATAAAATGCGTGCAGTTTTTCTTTCAACGCTTAGGCTGTGTCAAGATGGTAAAAATATACTGAGTAGTCACAGTAGTTCACAGTGTTTTATTAAGTGATAAATAACTCTTCCCAGTGTCCTCTTGCATGTGTTCTGTAAAATGGAGGTTATTGGGAACAAGTCTTGGTCAGCCCCTTTGTCTGATCCTTCTACTGTTTCCCAGCTGAGTATGACCTTACTTCAGCATTACTTGGTTTTCTTCAAGCAGATCCCATGGTTATTGTGGATTTGTTTCTGTTGGGGTTTGATTTTTTTTGTTTAAGTTTTTTTTTGACCTTTTTCTGTTTTAGAAACGTGTCTTGAGTTTGACGCAGTGAGTTTTGGTCACTGAATTTTTGTGTGAGCAGAACGTCTTTCTCTTTGCTGTATTGTTTATTAAACCTAAACATTACAATGACTTCACTATTTTTCATTCTAGCTAATGTTTTGATACAATAAATTTTAACTGCTGCTGTGGAAACTTGTGACTGAGGAAGGAGGTTTTAGAGAGATACCACGTAAAACATTTTTGAATTTATATGGCAGGAAGTGGTCACAGTGAGTTGTTGGGAGTCTGAGCTCTGGTCTTTGCTGTTCCTTCTCTCAGAAAACCTGTTGGGGGCTGGCTGTGACTCACCCTGACACCCTCCCCTAGAACTTTGTGTGCTGAGTGGGATTTGATGGAATGATTTATGCTCTGCACATACGTGGTCATGTCCTGCCTGAGGTGTTGAGCAGGTAGAGAACGTGACCATCATCTGGGTGTACTTCTGTCACATTTCAAAGTAGACTTTGGTTTCCGTGGTCTGAAGAGCTGTCTGAAGGCTGGGGGAAGATGAAGCAAGAGTCATTTTGCAATTGGAGGCTTCAGACGTCACATGGTTGGTCAGGGTTTTCCACAACCTCACTAAAAGGAAAGAGAAACCACAAGAGCAGACAAAAGTAGAAGCTAACTTGAGTAAAAGTGCTGTTAAAGTTGATTTTTCTGTTGTGTACTTACATGCCACTTTGGAAAGTGCCTTCCGGAAGTCCATGGGGTCTGAGCTTACCAGCTCACTAGGGCAGATTTTTGTTCTCAGGGGATTTAATATCTCAGAGTTCAGCTCTGTATCCTCTGAGAAATTTGCTTCACACTTCCCTGTAGCATTGTTCCTGTAGGTAAACTGGGGAGACAATCAGAACATGATACTACTCAGAATGTGGCAGGCCCTGTATAATTCACATCTGCACTGCTTTATAATTTACATCTGCACCCTTTAAAGTGGTGGATGCCTTTGTCTTCTATTAGCAAACAGCGTTTGGTCTTATTATTAAAATTAACATGTCAAGGCTTACAAGAAACAACATGCAAGGAGAACCCCAGCAAAATTTACATGGTGGCTTAGCACGTGGGAATGAACTGATTTGAATTTAAAATTAAAGCCTTGCAAACTGAAAGGTGGGTGTTCATTCTCAAAGTGAATGTCCTTGAGGCAAAACCTAAATGCAGTAGCCATGCTTTACCCCTAGGACCTCTGTGACTTGCAGAAGGGTATTTGTCTTACAAAAGACTGAGTTTTTGCCAAAAATAAATTGGGAGTTTGGGTCACCGTGCCCAAAGTCCCTTCCTTTGCAGCAGGCCCCTGAGAGAACTGGCCATGAACCTTCTTGTGGGATTATTTTATTTAGAAACTTCAATAAAGGACCCTGTTGAAACATGACATCCATGTCAGATGACAAAACGCCCCTCTTTTTTTTAGGTATTCCTTCTGAAGGACATCACATGCAATTAATACTGCCAAATCTTTTATCAGAAACTTCTGCACGAGGTCTTTATCTCGTATCAAAAGCCTTGGGGCAGTAGGAAGCTGAGGTGTTGGTGGTCCAGATTTCCTGCCCACTGTGCCAGCTTTGAACCCAGCAGCCAGCAATTTTTGGTTAATACCACTGGTACAGAGGACAGCAAATCCACAAGCTCGTACTTACCATGTGGAAAATTTAGCTTTCTTTTGTGAAAGAAATTTACAATCAGAACGTTCTAGTCCCTAGGGCTGGCAGAGTGTTCCTTCTCAAGCCCAGGACCAAGCTTGGACAGACATCTTCTTCTTGATAGCAAAGTCTATGTTAGTTAGGAAATAGAAAGACTGAGGGTCCCCAGATTGTCCAAATGTAGTCACTTTTTCAGCAGCTTCACGAGAAGAATACATAACACAATATGTATGGAAGAATTACTGCCCTTTTCAAACAATTCTTTAAGTTGTTGGTCCCCAAGTATGATGGAAAAGGGTAACAGCACAGACAGAGAAGGCCAAACAGTTTTGATTGTTTTCAGTAGCTCTGAAACTCAGTAGCTTCGAAACTCAGTAGCTTTCTATAAGGAAGCCTGCTGAAATATCCCATTAATGATTATTTTGAAAGTGTCTCCCTTGTGAATTCTGTGCTTTAGTGCAGATGTTTGAGTTTAATTTGGCCTTTGGACGCTTTGTCTCTTAGAAAAGATTTCAGAATGAATATTTGATCTGAATGTGAGTGGCAGCATAAAATACAGCAGGACTAGTCCTGTGTAAGTGTCTGTGGAACGAGGACAAAACAATTCTGTCGGGAGGGTGGTGTGGCTCTAGGAGAGGGGACGTGTGCTGCAATATGGCTCGAGTCACGCCGTGGGAACCTGTGTGACTGCATTTCCTCATTGGACCTCCTTGTCTCTGCTGGGCTTCCATTCCCATGTACAGCTCGTTTAGACTTTGCTGATTTGCAGGGGAAACAGATGCACTCTGAGGACTTAATTTTCTTCAGAAGGTACAGGGATAAAGCCATCCAGACTCTTACCAGGCAGAGCTACGTGGAATTACATAATAGCCGAAGAGATAGCCGCTTGTTTGTTCAGGGGTTTTTTGTTACGTATCTGTTCCAAGTAAAAATAAATGGCAGAGACCTTGGCTTCACAAGCTAATTTACCATCTGCCTCTCATCTAGTACCTACAGCCTGCATCTTTTGTGTAAGAATCATATTTCTTCCGGCTTCGCATGTTTAGGGTAATGACAAATGTTGTTTATAATGGCAGCGCATCTGCTGCAAAAGAGAGGAGAAGATAGAATATGCAGTGGTCAGGTTCCTGGGTAAATGAGAATGGACCTGTGCTCTGTCTCCTGCTGAGCTTTAGAGGGTAGGCTTTTATGCCACACAGAAGAAAGAAGTTTCAAATGAAGTGATGCACCCGGTTAATACGAAATTTAAAGAAAAAACCCCCACAAACTGAAGCTTTTAATACTCTTGTTAAGCAATGGAGTTAAATTCTGCCCTGTTGCATCTGTTCTGTGCTTTTGAAGCAGTCGAGTGGATGGGGCTGCACCAGCAGAGCATGGCCACTATAATTTTTTTTTTAGTCATGATGCAGTTATTACCTCAAGTGCTTTGAATATTAAGCACTCTAATAACACCAGCATGGCAGGGCTAGAACGGGTAAATGAGTATCCAATTAAAAGAAAGGGGATTGGAGCTAAATATTTGCTATTAGAGGAAGAGCATTTTCTTTTTCTGGGTCAAAAAGCCACAAACTGCAGCCAGCTTATTGCATATGAATATCAAGGCCTGGCTGCCTAAAATGCTGTTTGAGGCTCATAAAGCTGAAGCCTGTGGGTGGCTGTCTGGGATGGAGTTCCTCTGCCTTCTCCACTCGGAGAGGTGAAGGTCTAATGCTGTCACCAGAGAAATGTGAGTCAGAAAGGCAAGGACAGCGTGGAGGGGCACATCTGTGCACAGCTGGCAGTGAAAAGTTACTCCCCTGGGTCTTCATTTTGACCCTGAGTCTTGAAGAATTACTGGAAGAAGAATTTGCCCCAGAGGAACAAAGTGACAGTACATAAATACAAAGATGATTCAGGGGAGACCTTTTGGAAAACCATTTGGGTCAGTCTGTTTTGTAACCAGAACTGCTGAGTTCTTCACAAGGAGTGTGCAAGAGTGTCCAATGATGATGATTGTAAAAATTAGACTGCTAGCAGTAGCTGGAGCTGGTGGGGCTTTGAGACATGAGGGGATTCCTCCTGCCCTGGTGTGTGGCAGCCTTGGTTCGTAATTCCAAGGCCAGTTAGTGGTGAGGCAGGGCCCCCAGCCAGCTCTGTGGACCAGCAGGAGGACAGAGGGCTTTTCCAGCACCCTCCTAAACACAGATGGCACCTGGGCAAACCTGAGCAGCGCCCGTGTCTCACTGCCACTCCTCCTCACTGGCTGATTGTGGATTCCACACACAAACACACACAAAAGGTCTCTTCCCCAATGGGTTTTGGACACTCTGTCCATCCAATCAGGTCCTCAGACTCTGGTCTCCTTCAGTTGATAGCACCTGGACCTACAGCCCCTCAGATCTGAAACCTCTTGCTCCAGCAGGTGAAAAACTTCTGCTACTCCTGCTGAGACCATGGTGGTGTCTCCTGTACATGAACTCAGAGTGGTGAGGGCATTCCCACGTGAGAAAGCTGGGAGCAGTGTTTGGCAGGAGTGCAGGTTGGGCTGCAGTGATTAGGATCCCTGTCACACAGGTTCAGCTGCCTCCCTACATGCTTCTGGCCCCTTTAATCCCCATTTCCATCTCTTTCTCATGCCTGTTCCTCCTCAGTCCTTGATCCATTCCTTTCCCTGCCTTTTGCAATTCTCCTAAATGTCCTGTGATGGGTAGTTCTAACCCTGTGATTCCCACAGCCACCCCTTTGGCTGGTTTTACACCATCCCAAACTTCTCTTCCCCCTGCATGACATGGTAAAGTACAGCATTCCAGGGAGAGAATTTCCCTGTGGACACAGCTTGGTGGGCTTTCCTCCAGGAACAGTAGTCCTGTCCTTTTCATTTTAACATCTTCAGAATGGCCAGTTCAGGGAGGGAGCTGTGTTCTCTGAGCCTCAGCTCAGTCTCTGTGCTCACTCTGACTGGCCTTTATCACATAACTGAGCATAGACCATTTTTAGACCTTCTTGGCTGATTTGATTTTTCTAAGCTTTGTATTTAAAAATAAGTGAAATAATGTGGCTGGCCAGTCGTTTGTTTAAGCCCATGGAAAGTTTCCCTGTGGTGTAAATCATCACTGAAGTGGAACTCACATTAAGCACATTTTTACCCTTTCACGGGAAAGTTTCAGGAAAGTTGTGAGTGACTGCAAATAGGGAATGGAGCTGCTGCACTTGTGATTGTAATAAATCAGGTTCTGCTGTCTTAGAGGCTGAGTTATGACAATATGTGTGAGCTGCTGTATCACAAACAGTCAGAGGAGCTTGACAGACATCCCTGAAGGAGGCTGACTCTTTGATTTCTTGCCTGTGAGAATGACGATGTAAACCTGAAGGAGAAATACATAACCTGAAGTACTCACAAGTCCATGAACCCTGGGGTTTCTGTAAGACATGGTGTTGATGGAGAATGATTGTGTCTTGTGCAGTAGTGTGACACCTGGGGACACCAAAAGAAAGATGGAACTTCAGAATATACATGATAATACTTAACAGATTTACTCTTTAGTCTCCAAGCAGAGGTATGGGCATCAGTCTCCTGAGTCCCATATATTCTATTCATATTATAAAACCAACCAAACACATAAAAATAAAGCAGGCTTTCCCATATAGGGCATGGCTGTGATGTTTTAGCACTCATCTTTTGATTCTTATTGACAGGCAGTAAAAATAAACTCCCCAAGCAAAGTGAATTGGGACAAAAGGTGGCACACGTTTTACAGTAAATAAAAATAACTTCAAAGCCAACCTACAATTCTTCTCAGATGTTCATACTATGCTGCTCTAAAAGCACAGGCCCAAATGAACCTTGGAATCACTGCAATGACAAATTGGACAGAATTTAGCCAAGGACAGGTATCAGCATTCTGCCAGGGCTGTTGTCTTAAAATAGAAAATTTTGGACCAGATTAACAGAAATGAGTAAAGTTTGATGAAGGAAGGGTATGGCCTAATACCCAGAAGAAACTTTTCCACTTATTTGTGTATTTCACTGCTGAAACTGCATTCTAAAAAATACAGAAGCCGATGTAATTAATTTTAAATGTCAGTGTTGAATGTCACCAATATGCAAGGCATGTTTATATGGTGGTGGAATGTGTCAGCAGACACCATTCAATATATGTGTGTCTGAAAGCATCAGAGGATCCCCCTTCAGAGTGCTAAGAGAAATGTGTTACAAGTATATTGTATGTGCATTGTCAATTTATATATAAATTTATATATAAATATGTTCAATATGTATACATTTAATATATCTATATAGATACCTGTAAATATGAGTGAGTATAGATATACACACACAGGCTATATATATATATATGTTATATATAGATATTTATAGGTTATATATAGATATTTATAGGTGATCTCTCTTTTCACATTTAGATGCATGTATGCACATGCACTCAGGTATATTTATTTATGTACAAAAACTGCCTGCGTATCACTGCAACAAATACTTTGAAGATAACATTTTTATCGAGGTGTATATTCCTCCTCCTCCTTTGTAGTGACAAGATGATGTAATTATGGGAAAGCAGCAGCAGCCTGATTTTCTTTTTTAAATGAAAAGCGAGAGAGTATCGGTTGCTTAGAAGTGGTTCTGGTCTGTTGCTACTGGATTAACAGCATAACAGGCTAAAATAGCAGGAAAAATGAGTGTAAAATGGAAGCTGTTTTATCTGAGTGCCAGTGGTGTAAAGAATGGCAGGGAGAAAAGGCAGCATTTTGCAGATGCTTTTCAATAGGGACTTATTACATTACATAAGTTGAGTAATTTTCTGCTCCCAGTCATTTCTCCCGTAATAAGATTGTTTGTGCTTTGTTCTTGTTTCCTTTAGAAGTTGTAGGAATTGGTTGGAGCTCTCATGTGTAGCAGTGGTGGGTCCAATTCAGACCTGTTTGGGCAATTTTGCCTGTTTACAGCTGCTGACATCATTGTCTGAATTTCCTCATTAGCTGAGCATTTTTGCACCTCGCTTTCCTGCTGGGCGTAAAGGAGAGTATGTTTACGTGCCAGATAAATGTCTGCTACTTCTGTTTGTTTCAACAGTGGTTTGCTGGTGAAAACTGGGGGGAGTTGTGTACCTTGGCGTGCAGAAGGAAAATACGGAGGTTTTATGTAGAATAATGTGTTCGATTTGAGAGCCACCAAGAGAGTGGTGCAGAGAACAGGGACATGGTAGAGATGTTCTTCTGAGTGATTTTTCTGGGGACTTGGAACGTTCCTTAACTGCACCAGGAGGGCAGATAACAGCGCTGCAGATGCACAGCTGGAGGGCACTTGCCAGGAAGAGCTCTCTGCACGTGATGGGTGCCCACGTTCCCTTGTGGCTGCATTTGCCTTCCCTGAGCACCTCTGATGTGGGAGAGGGAGTGGGCGAGGGAGGATATTGCCTGCCTGTGGTCAGCCTGGAGAGGATCCACGCTGTGTGCCCCTTACACATCTCAGAGCTGCGGGCAGGAGTGCTCCGTGGTCTCTTCATCACAGGGGTGAGGAGAGAGGGATAAAGGTGGCAAGAGCTGCACTTGTCATTTTTTGCTGGCCACACTGGCACTCCCACCCCTCAGGATTTGTGTGAATTGCCCAGTGTCTTTTAGAAGATGGTCCCATCCTCTGGGATCTGTCTCCCCTCCTCCAGATTCCCCATCCGCAGTAGCAGCCATTCTGTGCCAGTGCTGACACTAAAACCACAGAGGAACGAGTGGCTCCAAATGCTTCCAGGGTGTTTACAACTGTACACAAGGAAAGGAGATTGGGGATATAGTCAAGATTAACCTCTCCTTTTGTATTGCAGTATCATTATCTAATGAGATCAGAAGCAAAGCCCAGCAGCTTAGTCAGTATTAGAGCGTAGGCACCCATTTCAGGAGGGAGCCTTTGAGAAGAGCAATCTTGAGCCGTCCACCTACACCATTTTCTTTGTGGCTTTGCAAGATGGAAAAAGTGACAGATGTAAACCTCCCCAAAGGCAGTTGCATGTTCTCCTCATGTGCATTGCCTCCAGAAACTTCTGCCCCCTGCACCCCCGACTCATGGGCCATCTCCGTGGGTGACCCCTGCCTTTGCTGTCCCTGGACTGCTGGGACAGAAACAACAGCTCTGTTGGAATTCATGAGGAGAAGGTCTGTTTTTGAGTCATCCATGCTATTTCCACCAGACCAGGTCCCATTCTTGGGGTTTAAGTACTTTGAGATTCATGCCCTATTCTTGGACCTTGCTTCTGCATCAGTTCTGAAAGTACATTCTGGTTTAAGTTCAGCAAACACCCCTCCACAAGAGCATGCCTTGTGCAGTTTCCCCAGGCATTATTCTAACGAAACAGATGGTGGGATTTTTGTGGGCAAAGCCAAACTTTAATTTTTATTACGTT
This sequence comes from Pachycephala philippinensis, assembly GCA_013397055.1. NCBI lineage: Eukaryota > Metazoa > Chordata > Aves > Passeriformes > Pachycephala > Pachycephala philippinensis. The sequence continues at coordinate 117,528 of VWZT01005877.1, read as the reverse complement.
TATTAATTATTTTTGAATAAACCACTCTATGTGAAACTAATCCTGGCGTGACCTTCACTTTACTGACATATGAGGGTCTTAAGAGCAGTGCTGTAGGAACTGTAGCAAACCCTTCAGTTGTGTAAGGACAATTTATCAACAGCAAGTAAACGGAGAGTGTGGGAGACAGGAATTGAGTGGGTAAGAGCCTGTCCCTGCTCCAAGAGCTTGAGCTTAATATTGGATGTCAGTAGACTAAGAACATGGGACCAGGGCATGTGGAGGTTGATGTGCTAACAGTAATATCAGCTGTAAATACACAAGGACTATTACAAATATTACAAGTGCAGAAGTAGAAGCTCATCCGTTGGGGGCTGATAGCAGAGCTTAAAAGCAGCGTGTTGGGTTTCACTCAGGTCTTCGTTGGAAGTGGAGCAGTGACTCAGTTTTAACACATACACACAGGAATTTAAAAACATGGCAATATTTTGAAAATGTTGTGATGTGGTAAGAGAGCAGTGTTCTGTACTTGTGCCATTACCCAGATTGCTGCAGCCCCTGTCAGAATAAGGTAATCTCACCTGTTGGCACAGGGACAAAAAAAGACACAGGTGGTGCATTCACCACTTGCACATAATGATCAAAAGCATTTAGCCAGCCCTGAAATGGAAACCAACAATATTAGAGGTGCTTATTTTTCCATTTGCACACAGGCTACAGCTGTTATTACTGTGCCTTGTTCTGTCACATACACTTGGAAAAAAATTGCTTCAAAACTCTGAACTTGTGCATTGCCCATATGGCACTGAACACGCTGCCCTGAGAACTGTCTGTAGCCTGGCAGACCACAATTGCTTTATCACTGTGTGTAATTCATGTCACAAGGAGATTTTAAGTTATTTTAAGGTATTACTTATTTTTATGGTATTTTTTAAAAACATGGATTGTGTGAGCTGTTGTACCTAATATGCAGTAGACCAAATTTTTCCTCGGGTGTCTCACAGCAGTGAGAATCAGGGCTGGACACATTCCTAGAATCATAGAATGGTTTGGCTTGGAAGGGAACTGAGAAATCATCTTGCTCCAAGCCCCTGCCATGGGCAGGGACACCTCCCAGCAGACCATGCTGCTCCAAACCCCATCCAGCCTGGCCTTGGACACTTCCAGGGATCCAGGGGCAGCCCCAGCTTCTCTGGGCACCCTGTGCCAGGGCCTCCCCACCCTCACAGGGAAGAATTTCTTCCTAATGTCCAATCTAAAGCCACTCTACTTAATTTTGAAGCTGTTCCCCCTTGTCCTGCACTCCATCCCTTGTAAATAGTCCCTCTCCATTTTTGTTGCCAGCTCCCTTCAGGCACTGGAAAGCCACAATTAGGTGACTAAAAGCTTCTCCTTTCCAGGCTGAATAATCCCAATTCTCCAGTCCTTTCCTCACAGCAGAGGTGCAACTCCTTTGAATCCATGTAGGTTCCTACTGTGTAAGAGCATGTGTACAAATGAGACATCAACCTAGGATCCTTTTATTGACAAAAGATTTCCTTGATGGTCAGTGGACTGTGAGTTACTACGAATTTCATCCAAAAGAGGCCAGAAAAGTGAATCTTCACATTTCTAAGGGGAAATATCTGTGGTGGGGTGGCCCTGAGCATCCACACAGCCACTCCCTCAGTGTGCCCTCCACACCCCCAGAACAGGGGAGAGAAGAGCAGAGCTGAAAACTCATGGATGAAGATCAAGGCAGTTTAATTAGTGAAGCCAAGCTGCCTGTGCCCCCTCCCAGCTTCTGGCACACCCAGGGCTACTGTAAAAAGAAGAAAGCCTTGACTTTGTGCAAGCCCTGCCCAGCAATAACCAAAACACAGCGTGTTATCAATGCTGTTCCAGAGCTGCTCCATGGGGGCTGCTGTGCAGGAAAATCCACTCTGTCCCAGCCAGACCCAGTAGAACAGCTCACATTAAATGTTTACATCACAGATGTTGGCAGCTGGTTAAAATAAACCCCAAATTGAGGTTCTGAGTTCTTGATACATCGGTGTTCCTACGTGGGAGGTTTCCATCTTCCACTCTTCCACTCCAATATTGCCTTGTGTCTAGGCTGTCATGAATCCCTGCTTTTGATCCCTGAGCCAGTGGCAGCTTCTGAACCAACACAAGCCTGTGCCACTGTATTGATTTTAGTGGTGCCATGTTGTTTGGCAGGAGCTGAGTGTGGAGAGTGCCTGTGATTTTTGGGATCAAAGCATGTTTTGAGGTGACATGGATATTCTTCTAACTGTGTCCCTTCATTATTTCATTTAAAGCGGCAGTATTTGTGGGGAAAACTGTGTAAACACCCTGGACTCTTTATCTCCTCTTTATTTCCTGTGTGTACTGGTGTGTTAATAGGTAGCAGAGATAAATGACTTACAGAAGTAGTAAAGCATAGGTAGACCAGTGATATAAAGCCATATAATAAGGGAATAAAGACAGCTCAAGTGCCAAGTCAGGTTAAATTTTCTGGTAATGTGTCCAAACAACATTTTTTTCAGAATGTCCTTGTCAGTTTAGTTGGTGGACAGGAAAAAATGGAAACACGTTGCCTTGACTTTGGGAGAAAAGATGTGTTTTGGAATATGGTTTACAGAGACATCTAATTAGAAAGATATGAGAAGACCAACGTTTTTTAAGTCGGTCTTACTAATGATATACATGAGTCTTCAGGCCATTAAAACAGCTCATTTCTTTTGATGGACTTCCAGTTTGTGGAGGAAGCAGCTGCTTTTACTACCAAATTTCTCCTGTCTAATTAGACCGGTTGAAGCAGGCAGCTTAAATCAGTCCATAGCTTACCCTTTGCCTCTTCACTGAAGAGCTGAATAACCTAATTGTAAAGAAGGACAGAAAATGTCAAAAGAAGTTACAGTTGTTCCTGGGAAATGAACCAATGCAGAGTAAAAAAAATACAAGGGAAAAGGCTGTTAACACAGAGGGCCTCCTGACGAGCCTGTAACAAAAATCTCTCTGGAAATCCTCAATATCCTCTCTTTGTTGGAAAATAATAGTGCCATCAGAGTAGAAACATGTTGTTTCTTCACTGTATTTTCTTCTGACTACATTTTCACGCAGGAGATTTGTTAGGTCGAGGACTTTATAGTTAGGAAGAGGGAAAACCCAGCCGAGTGGATGACCAGGGCTCTTGAAACTCTAAGAGACCCAAGTTGGAGTTCTTGATCCGACTCAAGGACTTAAGCCTGGATCATCCTCACCTCAGGAGTTCCACTGGCCCCTGGAGTGACTTGTTGCTGGTTTGCCAAGAACTTAACCAAGCAAAAAAAAATCCACCTCCAAAACTCAAAGTTGAATTTTCTCTCAGAATAAAGTGGGAAACCTGCAGTGGAAGTCATGCTTTTGTGATGTGAGTTATTGCTTCCCACCTTCCACTCCCTACAATAATAAATCTGTAGATAATTCCAAAAAGAGAGGATTTCCAAAATGCGAAATGACTCTGAAGCCTTATTTTAGTATGTCCTGAAAATGAGAATCAAAGTTCATCCTTTTTTTAAAACTTCAAATAATTTGAATTTTTTTAGTCTGTGGAATCAAAATTAATCAAATGGATGATATTTATACTACAATTAAAGTGCGTATATATTTTTTTTTTCTGTTTTGTGTGTGAAGAGTTTTTCTCTTAAAAACTCTTGATTTTTAAGTGAGACGTATAATTAATGAAACATTTAATTGCTTAGGGTATGTGGTTAGCAGCAAGACTCCTGCTTTGCTTGTGCTTCTCTATAAGCTTCAACTAATCCATAACATAAAATGTAGGTCAGCTGGAGCTTTTAAAAACAGATGGAAATTTAGGAGTTTACGGTATTGCAATGGATGTATGTCCCTGTGAGGCTGCCAACGTCTCCAAATGCAAAATAAAAGCAGAAATCAGAGTGCTGAAAGGTGCTCGTTCCTCCTCATTTCCGTTCCAGAAGCAGCAGTGCCCTGTGCAGTGGCTTTTGGTTGGAACATATTCAGCACTGACATGCCACAGAAGATGATAATTACTTCAGTGGTGTTTAGAGGATTTTATATTTAGTTTGCTGACAACAAAAAGTATTTTAATTTGGGCAACTTCATTAGTGTCAATATTCTAGAAGAGAGGGATAAAAACACAGTTGTTCTAAGTAAAATGTGAGAAGTGGAGGTAGTCGAGGGTTTATTTCTGCACAGACTTCAGGTTTTCCTTTAATTTTGCATTCAGGATCATAGCTTGTATCTTTTACTAGATTAGTGCTGAAATAAGTAAATACATTATCCTGTGTTTCTATTTCATTAAAGTCTTGGGAGTTTGGAGCAGAAGTGATCAGAGTCAGCGTGGCTATTTCTGAAAATAGAAGTCTCCCAGGACACGTGCCCCAGCTGTCCATATGGCAGGGAACAGGGATGTCCTGCTGCCGTCAGAGCTGCTCCAGCCCCAGCAGCTCTCCCAAACACGGCTCCTGTTCCCTCTGACACAGCTTTTCCAGGTTTGAAGGCCCATCAGGAAGTTTCTATCCACGTCTCTGCTCCTGGGTGTGTGTAGCAGGGTTAAAGACTCAAGGCATGAGCTTAAAATTTACTTTTCAAAACCCCTCTGGTGTTCGCCTCCGAGTGTGTTCCAAAGGGGCCTCCTGGCTCTGAGTGTTCCTCACCTTCTTCTGGGAGAGAATGGAACAGGAGCAGTGGGAATGGGAGGGGATGGAAGTGTGTCTTGCAGTTTGCAGGGCAGAATTGGTTTGAGAGGGTGGGCAGAGGCAGGGGAGGCATGTGCAGGAGTTGTCCAAAGGGTCGAGATTGCCTGTTCCTCAGAGAGAATTCCTGTCATCACTGGTGCAGCTGAGTTAGGCTGATGTGAAAAAATGGGATTTGTTTGGAGTGAAATGTAACATTTTGAGTTTCCAAAGCTGACTAATGAACTGTGATTTTTTTTTCTTGACATCAGACACACTGGCAGCTTTTAAATTGCAGTGGCCACGACTGGAAATGTTTTTCAAAACCCAAGAAATGTCTCTCCATGTGTCTGTAAGGGCTGGGGACAGAGTGTTGTCATGTGAGCATGTCACAAGACATGGCAGAAGTCTGTTTTAGACAAAACTCTGTTTCTAATAATCTGAGAAAAGGGGTTTTTTTTCCAATGCAGTTTACAGGAGACATTCCATCACATTGCAGTTTAACCTAGAGTTTGTGACGAAGATCACAGAAGGCTTTTCTTTGTGCACCAAGCTCTTTGGACCAGATATTGCCACGAGGCCAAATTTGGAGTAAAGAGACGCTAAATAACTTCAGCTTCTGCTGTAACTCTAGAAAGCCCCAGGGCTCCCCTGTAACCCTCACACAGGTGGGTAGGAGGAAAGAGCCAAAGTTTTACTTCTGCTTTTTTCCCTTCCCACCTTCTTGCTCTGGGTACAGGTGAGTGGGAGAGGCTGGGAGGAGGCAGGGAGAGATTCACAGTGAAGGGGGACTCTCAGCATCAGCACAGGAGAGCCAGAGCAGTGTTTTCTGAGGGAGAATGGCTTTTTCTTTTACTCTGCTGCAGAGTGACCCAGCTGGATCCGTGCTTGGCAGGGGAGGCAGATGGGGCAGCTCAGTTCAGAACAGCTGCTGCGATATTTCAGAGTATCTCCTACTTGAAGATTTTTATTTTTTCAAAAGGAAGGGGCTGTTGGGAAGGGTTCTGGTTTTATTTGTTTGTAAGCCTGTGAATAACACTATTTGTACCTTGATGTGTGAAGGTACTGCAATTATGAGGAATTGCTTTCTGCCTGATTGTCACACGTAAACAGCTTTCATCTCACAGTGTATCAGGCTCGTGACTTGGGTTTGTCATTCGAGGGAATGTGTCAGCCTTTCATTTCAAACTGGGTTGGCTTTTCTTTTGTCAGGAAAGACCTTTCCTGCGCGCTTAAGTAACAGAAACAAAGGCAATTAAAAAAAAAAAAGCCAGCAAAAAAGCAATTATCAAACAAAGATTAAGCTATGGATATTGCTTGGAAAAGACAATTCTACTAGATTCAGAAGAAAGATGAAGCTGTGCGTCATTCATACTTTTTTTTCACTCCTTTCATATTTCCTAAGGGTTGAAGATAAATTAGGGTAGCTATTTTCTGTGCAGGCGAAGTACAAGCTATGCCCCAGATCTCCAAAATGCTTCAACATGTAAATAGTGCTTCTGGAGCCATCAGGTCCTGCTGCAAGTAGAGGTTTATTTGCATTCGTGTTTGAAGGTTACTTTCGTTCATTGACCTATTTAATTGTGGTTCTCTATCCCCGGCTGCAGGCATATGGCTCCATGTGCCTGTGGAGGGAAGAGGAGCAGCTTTAACTCTCTCAGGCAGAAACATTCCACAGAAAAAACAACAGGAACTGAACCTTAGCATGGATGTAACATGATAATAATAAACAGTAATGACAATAATAAGAATAAGAATAATACCCCTGGACCCACATGTAATGGCAATCATCCTGTAAACCCCAGTAGAAGGCTGTAACTGTGCTGCAGGACCAAATAAAGGGAGACAGAAAAGGTAAATACAAGGAAATACACATTACTTGGATGCTTCTGCTCTGGTCTTTACCATAAAAACCATGGAGTTAAAGGGGGCTGGCACAAACCCACCCATCTCCCAGCATGGTGGGGAGGTGTGACCAGTAGCAGCAGGAGCAAGGAGGTTTGCCACAATATTGGTGAGACTGTGTTCCTCTCTTCTGTTGGAGGAACATGTCTCAGGAAAATCTGAATTCTGTGTCCACCTGCAAACGCCTCGGTGTTCTGTCCTCAGTTTTCGAGGTGTGGGTTCTCCAAACAAGGGGAGTGGGGTTGTATAGCCTATTAAACCTTCAAACTCAAAATCAGGGGGTTGCAAAGCTTGCAAGCCTAACAGAGTGTAATATCTAATTAGTTATTCTGAAGAAGAGCAGCATTCAGATACTGAAAGAATGTGATGAGCAGCCAGGATAATAGGGAAAGAGCATGGTGCACATAACTTTTATTTCAGAGTTTCAAAGGAGTGGAATCTTTACTTAGTCAGGGCTTTTTTTGTTTGACTGCACAATGTGAACTGTCACATCCAGTGTCTTGCATAAGTTTAATATCTAGTCCAGGGATCTGAGAGAACAATGAAATTAAAGGACTTTTCAGATTCTTTATAATCTACAGCTTGGTTTAAGATTCTCCCTGTGCTAGAACTCGGTTTCTTGCCTGGTTTGGCATCTTCTCATCCTTCTCTTTTATTATATAACATGACCTACAGTAGTAAGTGGGGATTTTTGTGTCATGAATCTTGGCTTGGGGGCTCACTATTGCTCTTTAGGCTCCAATTTACTCTATGTTTTTCTGACTTGCCACAGAAGGAAGTTACTGTTCAGCACAAAGGAAGTGCACTGGTGGCAAACGTTAGGCAATCATACAAACAAAATTGAAAACCTGATTTTAAGTTTGTCCTCAAATGTTTAACTTCGATTTAACATCTTCCAAAGCACGTTTGGATTTTTCAGGCTCTGAGATGTTCTGGTTAAGTTTGAACCCAGTGCTGCCAGTACTGGGCTGTGTGCTGGAGCTAGTAGATAGCGTGAAGAAAAAATATTGGAACTGTCCCCAGTTATCCGAGTGCAAAGTAAGTGCCAGGGATTAAAGACAGAGTTAAAACACAGCCTCTGACACCTTTGTACATCCTGAACATGGCCAGGCTGCTCTTCTTGATGAGTTCCCAGGGAGCATCTGAAGGTGTGCAGCTCCAATCCTGCCTGAAGATTGGGAGTGTGCAGCTGCTGTGCTCAGCTGCTGCTGCAATTGTGCCAGCAAATGAGGGACCATGATCAGACTGGCATTTAAACCCATAAAAAGGGTTCTAAAGTCAGCCGTAATTTCTTTGGCAGTGGATGGGATTTCTCACAGCATCAGGAGGCTGGGTGTCTGACCTAAGCTAATTGTCCTAAACTCCCACTGTAGTTAAGATAGAGGCTCTTCCAGAGGGTTATTTATCCCTTCCCAGAACAGGAATGCAAAATAAGTAGAATTAATCACCAGTTCGGTGTGCCGGTTCCTATCCACCGATAATTTATGGGCCCTAGAAATGAATTTAGGTTAAGCATCAAACATTTAGATGTGTCAAATTAGGTAGATTGAACACTCCAAGGCTGGCTGTGAGCACGGGCTAAGCCCTGCATCTGAGTTGCGACTAATCCACCCCATGACCACTAAGTGGGAAATCGGCTGTGGATCAAGAGCAATATGTTTAAGAAGGCCTGGCTGTGGGCTATATTAAGAAATGCAGTTTAGTCCACTACAAAGAAAGAGCTTTGCTGCCCATAGGGGGATTTCTTC
>VWZT01005877.1:53873-109135 GCA_013397055.1 Pachycephala philippinensis | reverse complement strand
TTTTTTTTTTTTTTTTTTTTTGTAAAGCTTGAAAGACTTATTATTTTAGGTTGCGAGGAATGAATTCCTCATTTCTGAGCTGGAACGAGCTGTGAGGCAGAGGAACTTGATTTGGTTACTTCAAGCACTCGCTTGGCTTTTCTGCCCTTTCTGTCCTGATGTTTTGGTGCCTGGCATGCTGTTTTATAGACATTTACATAACGAAGGTCGTTTCTCTGAGGCAAGGTGCAAGAATACATTACAATTGCAAATTCCCCTAATTGTCCTAAAGCGGGGCTCAGGGCTCAGACAATGGAAAATCCTATTGTTCTGTGTCCCTGAGAGACTGTGTGAACAGAACAGAAACATGGGGATGTGTTGATTCTGAAGCTAGAGTGAGAAAATGATTGGGAAAAAGGTTTATTCACTTGAGATACACAACGGATGGCAGAAGTCATGAACCAATGACGTATGAGTTCACTTATAGGTTTTATTTGGTAGGCTTAAACATGTTTATTATTTCTAGTGTGACTTTGCCCCTCCAGGCTTCATAGAGGTACAGTCCACTATAAAATTAGGCGTCTGTTATTAAAGCAATATATTTTTTCACTCTGTTTGTCAGGAAAGCTGTCTCTGTCCCCCAGATTTTCTGGGAATTAAAAGATGCCTTTTTTTCTTCCCAAGTACCTGTACCTGTAATTCACTTTAACTTAAGCTTGTTTGAATTCAGTGTGGAGCTTGGGAAAGAAACCTCCATTTGAATAATCCCCATCGAGAGGGTTTTTAAAATTCAAATTATTTAAATAACCATCAACTGATACAGATAATCCTTTTCAACTGAGAATTTACAAACTGAAGCATCTACAAACCCTGTTGATAGCAGGTAGAGGAAAGTGTTCTGTACTCAAGTAGTGGGTAGGGAACACGGTGCCCTGGCTGGTTAAAGCAGGATTAGAAATATAGAAAGGCAAACACCTCCCTCACTATATTCCAGTTTAGGGAAACACCCTGCCTTTGATCTAACGTTGGTTTAGGTGAAAAGCCCCAAGTTACTTCATCTTTCCTCTGGATGAAGCAGATTGGTGTAGTCCCTTCTAGTAAACACAAAGATGTTTTTCTGTGAGAGTGGCTTCTTAGGAGTGAAAAAAGGGCTGAGGTGCAGAAAGTGAGTAATAGACTGAGAAGAAGCAGGCAAGATAATTTTTTTCTGGCGTATTTACACCTGGAATGGAAGAGGATGATGTAAAAATGATAAAGAAAAATGTTTCCTAGCTAATGTTTCATTGCATCTCCAAATGCAAATCTGGCCTTGAGCTGTTATCTCTGTGTGAGTGTGTTTCTCATCTTGTGCCTCCCTGTAGAGTTTCTGCCAGTATCCCCCAGCTGTTCAGTTTTCTGATAGAGATCTAAACAGTCTACAAATGAAATGCCTGGCAGGTCACATGAGGAGGTTTCCAACATCTGGGTGGATTTCTGCAAGGTCTTTCTCTCAGCCAGAAATCACTAACTCTGCCTTCAGTGTGATACAGGACCAAGTTATCCTGTTCCTCCCTTACTTGTGCAGTTGTTGGCCAGTTCAGGATCCAGGGATTGGCCTTTGGCCATCGAGGTGTGACTGGTGGATCTCAAAGGCAGAAGCAAAGCCATGAATTTTCTAGGAGCATTTATCCTTAATAGGAGGATTCCTTGCTGCTGTCTCAAGGGGAAAGATGGAGATGTGACAGCTTAGTTCCACTTCCCCTTATTTCAGTTTTGTGCTGGAGTGTTGCTCTGAGTTTTGCAGTTTTTCGATGTTTTTATTTTTTGTAAGAGTTTTTCACGAGTTTTTTGTAAACATAGACGTGCTTTGCTAACTGTGCTTCATTGTTTTGCATTCCGTTTCTCCTAAGCGGAGACATTTGATGGATTTTTCCTTTGACCAGTGTGATTGACGGGTGTTAATTTCTCCCTCCAATCCACAGTGATTTCTAAGAACATATATAAATAAAGTCCGAGGTCTTAGCCCGGCTCTTTGCTACTCCCTCTTAACAAAGTGTCTGCGTAAGTTCTTTTCGTATCCAAATGCAACACTGGAGAATTCCCTGGACTTCTGCATAAGCTTGGGGATTTTTTAATTGATACAAGAGGAGGTGAGATGAGGGCTGAGCCTATAAACTTCAGGAAAATACAATGGGAATTCTTTAACGGGTCAATATACAGTGCCAAGAAATTGCTGCGGTTTCTTGTCATGATTTAAGAAACAATTTGGCTGATAGTACAGTAAGACAACAAATTTGCGTATTGAAATTTAAACTGCTGTTTAAAAAGTATGTTTCTTGTTGAAAGCATTAAAGTAAGGCAGGGCAGCAATACAGAACTTGCCAGAGATGTCTTCTGTATTTCCAGCTGAATATTTCTCAGCAGGAATACATCCTATCTAAAAATAGCACCACAAAAAGATGCAAAAATATAGTCCTTGTATAATTATTTAATTTTTAATAAAGGAATGCTTCATTTATGCCTGGAAGGGAGTGGGGAAAGAGCAGGTTATGATGTCTCTGGTTTTGATTTTTAAGTGCCAAACGCTGATTTCTTTGTGGCTCTGTTTCCAGTTGTTTATGGCTTTGCCAAACTCGCTCTGTTTGAGGTGAAATTTCCTGTGTTACCTTTTAGTTTAGTAAATGTTCTGAGTAACCTTTGAGCCATTTCAGGCCAGTGGCACTTGCAGGGCACCAGCAGCGATTTCCTGCCTCCAGAAGAGTTTGTGATGAAAGAGAAACAGTTCAAATACATTGGGAAGGGCAAATCCTGCTCTAATTGCAGCGAGCAGGGAAAGCCTGCTGTGCTCCCCCGGGACCCGAGACGGGGTCTGGGTGCCTATTGATGGAGGCAGAAGTAGGTTACAACACCTAGAAACTTCCAGGAGTCTGTGTGACATTTCTCTGAGCAACAAATGAGTGTTAGGGACAGTGAAATGCAAATGAATGAAGCCTAGAGGTGGTATTTACCTGAGGAAATTCACTGTGAGGTAGGAGTGAGTTTTGGTTATGTTTTTATTGGTGCTGATTCAGACACATCCTGAAGTGTGTACTCCTACCCTGAGGATGAGGAGGGGATGGCTTGCTTCTTTCCAGATTAATCATCATTTCTGTGGGAATGGTAAAACCAGATCTCCCCATAAATCTCTGAAAATTCCATGAGGAAGCAGATAAAACCATTCCACACACTTCTCCCTTGCTGATTCCCGTAGTCAAAATTTTGTTGGCTTGAGCAAGGAGAGCTCCCTTAGAATCTTCATCAGAGACACGAGGTCACCTCTGTCCACTCATTGAAGAAGGGGCTGCTGTGGGCTCTGTGCTGCTGCTAGGCAAGGAGGGAATTCCACCTCTGGAATGGGGATCTGGTCAGGCCAGGCAGGTGGTTCAGCTGTGAAACTCATCAAATATCACAGTGAAATCATGTGTGATTTCATGGGAAATCCTAACATGGAAAAACAAAACACATTCTGCTTCTCCCGAGAAGCATTTGAGCTCTGGAATGTGATATGAGGTGAAATTAAGACCAAAAAGTTTTGCACCACTAGAATTTTCTGTTTCAGTTTTGATTTCTCTCCGCTGCGTGCTACTTTCAGGGATTTGGGCTGAGAAATTTGCTGAGGAGTTGTTCTGGTTCGTGATGGCGTGTTAATGTCAAATCCGTATTTTAAGTAGCTCTTGAAAACTGATATTAAGATTCCCACGGGTATCAGCCCCTAAATATCTATTTTTAAAGGTTGTGTCACAGTAACTTCAGGAGGGGACATTGGAAAACTGAAAGATCCATGCTGATTTCCATTGGAAATTGAGACAGTTTTAGGAGAAGTGAAAAATGAAAAAGTCACAATGCTAAACTTGTTCTTGGTGTAAGCCCAGTCTGAAGGGAGAGAGCTGTTGTGGTGCTGGAACTGAATGGGCCATGATGTGCATCCAGCTTGGAGTGAGTTGGCTTTCAGGTCCAGCCTTCCATCAAACTCTGCCAAATCCAAACTCCTTGCTGTAGGAACTGAGGAAAACGAGGTGGAATTGAAAGTGATGCCTAAAGAGGCCAACCTAGAAACAGAGACTGGACAGGAGTAAGGGAATAAAGGTGGACATTTATTTGAAAGGCCTTCAGAGGCACACCCTGGGCAGGCCAAAGGCTGCACCCAAGATGGACCCCGAGTCACGAGTTCTTCACACTTTTATAGCTTTGGGCCATTTGCATATCAACTCAATTTCACCAATTAAACTTTAGCTAATGATGGAATTTCCCCTCAGCTTGCCCCCCTTCTCAAGATGCTGGGTTACACATTTTGGGCCTAGGCCGGGCTGGGTGTCCTTGGAGAGCAGCCTGGAGAGGCTTTGTTCTGTCTGTCTCAGCATGAGAGAGCAGCAGCTCCCAGGCTGCAGGACACTGCAGAGTTACACACTGGGAATACAGGATTTGAAAAATATAAAAGCTAAAACCTAAGGCATCAAAAGTAGTGAGAAATTCCTGATATATGGCAGATGGACGTGAAACAGTCCCTGTACTGTGAGCATACAATCCCCTCCAAATGCATAATCTGTTTCTCGTGAAAGACATGTGGCCTGATATAGAAGTTTTAGGTCAACTGATTCAGTTGAAGATTAGCCTCGATATTCTGAAAGAGAAGACTGTGGTTACTTAGGGACTTTAATTCCTCATAAAGGATTATACTGGGGCACCACACTACTGCCACGGTGTCAAATCTTTTTGTGGGTTTTCTAAATTAACCTTTGTAATAGAAAAGCTTATTATGCGCTTCCAGTCAAAGGAAGAGATGGGTTTGAGTTTATAGCAACTTAAAATGCCAGTGATTGGGATCCTAATCTAAAATTCATAGGTTTGGGGCTTTTCTTTCATTTCTTCTTAAAGCGTATTTCTCTACTGTACTGCAAATGACTTGCTGAGAATTTCAGGAAGAATTTCATCATGGAGAGGGTGGTCAAGCATTGGAATGGACTCCCCAGGGAGGTGGTGGAGTCCCCATCCCTGGAGGTGTTCAAGGAATCGCTGCACGTGGCACTCAGTGGTGGTGATCAGTCAAAGTTTGGACTTGATGATCTTGGAGGTCTTTTTCAAGCTGATTCTGTGTCTGTGTGATGAGTCCTGCTTTGATTTAACACAGTGTGCGGGATACTCAAAATGGAAACCTCCATCAGAGGGGCAGAAACACGTGCAGGTCATGAGGGGGAAGATACTGCAGTTAAAGGTAAACTGATCATCATTTGTGAAACCCTGGAAAAGTGACTTTAATGTGTGTAATGTTTAAATCTCACAGTTAAACATAGGGAGAGGAAGGGTTTCAGTTTTAGGTAATGGTATCCATGTTGCCACATTTGCAGCTGCTGAGTCTGTATTTTAGGTTGCATGTCCCTCGTTGATGGCAGTACACATTTTTTATCCTCCCTCAAGTGTTTGTGCAACATTTACTGCCTGGGTGCATAATGCAAGTAATTGGTGGTACATCCAATATTTGAGTCCCTTACAGGTTTAGCAGGCTTGGGAGAGAGCTGGTTCTCATTACACCAAAGGGGCAGAATGAAGGACTTTGTCCCTGCAGATCCTGTTTATTAAATATTAAATATCTGAAAGGTCTGATTGTTCCTTGCACTTTCCCTTCAGATGCTGGTGTGGGTGGTGGCATTGGTGTGAAGGACAAGCTGGCTGACCTTGTGGGGGTGCCATGGATTTCTCTCTTCAAAGTCACTGTTCCTTTTCATAGATTGTCCTTGCTCTTGTTTTCAGGACTTGTGCCATAAACAGGCAACGTGGGTACTCTGCTGTTTTCATACCCAGGCTACCCCCTGGCTTCAAAACAAGTTGTTTCCTTTAGATCCAGGGCAAGATTTAGAGTGAAGAGTTATTGGCCTGTTTAAAAAAAAAGGCACTCGAGAAATTGTCTATTTTGATGCATTTAGCCAGTTCCATTTTCTGGGACATTTGCCATGAAAACAGTAGGATCTGATATTTCTGGAGAGTTTTTGTGGCTACTGCATTCCCCCTGGGCTGGGGTGTGCTCGGGGAGGAGGATTTGCTGTGGATTTGGGAGACCCCACAGCAGCATAACAATGTTTTTGGTGCAAAGTTTGCTCTCTGGTGACATAGGAGGAGTGTGAACTGAGAATGGAGACAAGAAGAAAATTGGAAGAGAGTAAGTGGAGATGAAAACAAATTATGAAGTTAGGAAGAAATGGAAATCAGAAGAAGATAACCCACAATTCTTTTTTTCGAGGAGCTTGCAGACAATGATTTTTTTTTAGAGCATTTCCATGTTCCAGCTACAGCCTGTGCTGATGATCAGAGGTCTGGCATGGTTTACATGTGGAATGTGCATTCTGCCTGCAGATCCACCAGTGTGGCAAAATGGATTGCCAAATCCTGACTCAGCATGGAAATGGATTTTCCACCCTTCTGTTTTGGTTTTAATTGAACTACATAAACATTGTCAACATATGAGATTGGTTTTTGACACCTTACTTAGCATTTTTTTTAATTATTAGAAGTTTTAATTAGAAGCACTGGTAATTAAAATAAAGTAAGCAAGCAAAAAAAACCAAAAGGGAAATATCCTGAAAATTTTATATGCTGCTCAGGCCTCCCTCCACCTTCCCCACACAGTTTTGATGCCTTTACATGGAAATCCTGCAGGGCAAGGTGGATGCAACTGGTCCAAATCTGTAATTCGCATTGGAGAGCAGTTTGCTTACACCTAGAGTAACATGGAGTTTAGGCTTTTAATAAAGGTTTACTGGCAAAGATAATTAACTCAAAAATAAGTTGAAATACTTGAAAGAGGTGGTGTTGTCACTCTAGAATATCCTTGCCTGAGGATGTAATTATAGTGGCATGGTGTTTTGAAATGGATTAATCTAAAACAGAAAAACCCTGCATGTTCTTAATCCGGAATAAGTATTTCCCTAAAAATCACTTTTGCAGAGTTGCTGTGGTCGGTCTCCCTGTCTAGACAAGCCTTTAGAGTTCTTCTAGTGAGAGAGAGTCCTTGTGGTAAGAGAATGAAATAGTTCGTGGGTCTCCTTTTGCTGCATTTCTTGTCAAACCTCTTTTAGTGGGGAATGGACAAAGGAAAGGGGATTTGAGATCTCGTCTATTGCTCTCTCTAAGAAGTTGTTGTTTTGGTGAGAGGGCAGAATTTTGGCACTTTAACTGCAGTGATTGGAAGGCAGCCTGCTCCAAGCCTGTGGAGTCATGTTTGCTGTGGAGTATTGGATATTTTAACAGCATCCTGGTAAAATACTCTGAGAGGGCACTTAGAGAACAGCAGCAAGGCTTCATAGCCCTGCTGGAAAATCATCCTGCGGTGAACCAAAGGTGTGAGACCCTGTAATCCCACCATACCATTTGTGTCATGGGAGGAAGCTGCTGTTTCCACTCACAATTTGGCTTTTGATAGTTATTTCTGATAGTTATTGCAGCGTGCTGATGTTGGCATCAGCCTCTCAGGAGGCCCCTGTTAACACCTTGTCATCAATGTTCAGTGGCAATGAACTCTCGTTGCTCCCCAGATGTGATTGTTAAGGGTTCAGTGAACTCTTCTTTTTTCTTCCAGGTTATAAGACCCTTTTGAAAGGAATTTCAGGCAAGTTCAGCAGTGGAGAACTCGTTGCAATCATGGGTCCTTCAGGAGCTGGGAAGTCAACGCTTATGAATATTCTGGCAGGATACAGGTCAGTACCAATGAAAATCCCAAGTTAAGATAAGATCACCGAGCCCGAGTGCTCCTTGGAGACAATAGCAGAAGAAATTTTAGCCTAAAGTTTGTCGAAAACAGGTACTTAGATTCTTATTGCTTATATTTTTTGCTCTGTGTCCTGTTTTGGTCACTTGAGATTTATCTCTTAACAGGTCTGATCCAAAAATAAGAAGCAATTTAAAATAAAAAAAACACACATAAAGAAAATCTCCTTTTTTGGCTCTGTAACAAATCTGACTCAGTGTCTTATGTCTGTGATGTTTTTTAAATCACATAAACACTTAAAAAAATCTACTCTTTTTAGTCACCACTTCATCATGTTGATGTCTTCTTGACCAAAATGCAATGACTGAAGTGACTTTGCTTCATCTTTCTAAATCCCCTCTTGTATGGCCAAATACAAAGTGTCTCTGTCTTCTTGTCATTTGGGGCATAAGGAACAAGGATAGAGAAACCTAAAAAAACCCCCTACTTTAATGACTTGATATTTTTTCAGATGTTTATACAAGACAGCACACATTTTGAGTAAAATTTTCAGCAACGCGGCACGAAGCTTTGTGTTAAAGAGAGCATAATCGTGAAATAAGTTCATTTCTCTCCAGTCTATCAAATTTATTTGATAGTGGCAATAACTACCTAAGGCTTCCACATGCTCAGGCAGCACAAGGGAGGGCAAGATTCACCTCTGGTTGTTTTGTTGTTTGGTTTCAGAGAGACGGGGATGAAAGGAGAGATCCTCATCAACGGGCAGCCCCGTGACCTGCGCTCCTTCCGCAAAGTCTCCTGCTACATCATGCAGGACGACATGCTCCTTCCTCACCTCACTGTCCAGGAAGCTATGATGGTGAGCTTTGTTTGTAATTATCTGAGCAGGAGAAGATGGAAAATGGTTTGTGTTGTGCCTTTGTTCTTAACTCCTGGCAGTGCCACAAGCTGTTGTCTCTCTCTGTGATCGCGCTCGATGAAAGTTCTTGGAATTTGATGATGCCTTGAATTCCACTTCAGGCTGATCCTTCTAGGGATCCTTTAGCTTTGTAATTTCCAATCTGTGCCCAGCATTATGATTTGGAAGGAGATCTGAGTGTCTGCTCCTTAGATCTAGAGAATGGAACCTGAAATTCTTCACAAATGAGCCTTTGTAGGAACCATCTGTTTGCTTGGGTGGTGGATGAGTAACCTCATCTCTCTCTCTTTCTCCCCATCTTTCATGTTCTGACTGAAAATTATTATTTACACTTCAGTGTGATCTCTCTGCCACTTCTACTCTTTTGTGCCTTTTTTAAAATAAAGGCATTTTATAAAATCTCTTTCATTTCTTCATGGGAAAAAACCAGAATAAGTCCAAGATGTACAGGCAATGTAAATTCTTCTCATTGTTCTGCATAGCATCAAGAATTTTATGAATTGCCAACTTGACCAGTTAGTCTGGAAGTGTCTGTAGCTCAGCTTGAGAAATGAGCCAGTTTTTCTCAGAGGTTGTTATCAAAATAAGGCTTAGGTTGCTCACACTGTGCCAGCTCAATTCACAAATTTCATGGCAAGAAGAAATTGCTCCAGTTTTTATGTGGCTAATTTTCTGCAAAGATTTATTTCTGTGGGGAAGTTTTTCTTCTCTTTTGTTTACGTGAGTGTTTTCATCAGAATCCTACAGGATCATTTTTGCAGAATTGGGCCCAGATTATAGTTGCTGTCTAAAATTAATCAATCAAGGCTCTGACAGAAAAAAATTTCTTAACAGTTTAATTGCTTTTAATAAAGGTTAATCATGATGTTTTGTGGAGCTGCCTCTCAGGACAGCAGATGACATCTTTCACAAGATTATTTATTTCTGTTTGCTCACTTGTTTGCATCCTGGAGGATGGCAGAGTTTAGTTATCAGTTATCAGTTCAGTTATAGTGTGAATGAAGCACAAATAAACTGTTTTTAGCGTTGCTTGGGAAGTTTTTGGATGTGCAAAATATGTCACTCTCCCATCTTCCTCTCAAGCTCTTTGACTTGCAGAATGGCCTTTTTTTTCTAATACACTTTTTGTCAGGTGCTTTGCCTAAGTCAAATTAGATTCAGTTATTTACTGCACAGAAAAATGTGATGCTTGTGACTGGAACATTACAGGTCTGCTTCAGATTTTCTGACTGGCTTGAAAAAAGTTGTTTAAGTGGTACCTTGGAGTGTTGTGCCTGAGACATCTGCTGTAACTGGTGGTTGTGCTTCAGACCAGTTCCAAATCCAATTCCATTTTTTTGCATTCCAGGTATCTGCTCATCTGAAACTTCAAGAGAAGGATGAAGGGAGGAGAGAAATGGTATGTACGCTGCCCATCAAGCTAGAATTTTGGGGAATTCCAGAGAGCCACGGAGTGAGCTCTGTAAAGCAGAACTTTTTTATCTAATATTGAATTGCACTGGACTTGTAATGACAGAATAAATCATAACCTCAAGGCTGACATGTGTCATCAGGAGGGAATGTTCACTGCAGTCTCCATGAAAGCTGCTTTCACTATGGGACTGCAAAATGGTAAAAGATTTACTGAAATAAATTCCCAGGTTTTGCAGGATTCCTGTTCATGCACCTTAGCACCTTGGATTCTCTTCCGTGTGTGTCTGAGGGCTCAGGCATCTCATGTGGGATGAGATAAATCACCCAGCTGCACCTGCACTAGGAACTGTGCTCCTCTCACCCATCCATGGGGAAAAATTCAACTTCTGAAATATTAAAACTATGGCAACTTTCTAGGTAGAGCAGCTGGTTTTGTGACTGCGTTTATTTCCAAATTGGAGCAATTGGCATTTCTTCAGACTCAAAAGAATCCTTGAAAATCAGAAAGGGAAACTTACAGGAATCAACTTACGTTTGGTAAACACAGGTTGTTTTTTAATTGGAAAATAAATTTATATAGGAACAGCTGTTGATTTAGTTGTACTTTGGAAGCCTTAATTCATTTACACGTTGGTGAAGTTAGGCCAGGCAAGTTAATTCACTTGTTCACACTCTCACTATAATTACAGGCAGCTCTTTGAGGAAAAAACTGTGCTGTGTTTATTCAACACGTTGGAAGGATTTTCTGGTTAGTGTTACTGGCCTGTGCAGGAGAAGATAATTCATTTTATTGTTGTAAATTGCAGTGTAATTGTTTATCACAGATAAATGTTATGAATTTATACACCAGTGCTAGCAGGATTCCAGACTCTTGTTTAAAGCAGGGACAAGTGAAAATCCTCCAGTGAACCACAGTTTATGTTTCTAGTTGACCTTGCTCGTGCTGCCAGGCCTCTCTTTACCCTTCCTAGAGATAAAGGGGATGAGGTAGTTGGGCTTTTCTCTCTGAGAGCGAGGGTTAGTGGGTTTTGTTCTTTTTTTACTCCCTCTTAGTGGGAGAGGGAACTGCTGGAAATCAAAATCAGGACAAGCAAAGGGTCAGGCTCTGGCTGGTCTCACTTTTCACCAGGTCAGGCACTCTTTCTGGAAAACTCCCTCCATGCAAGCAGTTGATACTTTGAAAAATGCTGGGCTCTGTTTCCTAAACTTAGGTGAAGTATTAAATGTCTGGGCTGCTTTCTACCTTGGAAGTGATAGAGTTTGTTACTTGAATGAGCAGTGTAGCTCATGGATTCACTCATTTTTGTGTCCATGCTTTTACTGATGCCAAAAAGCCATTTCCCTTATATAGGGCTACCAGATCTACAGTCACTGAAACAGAAAAAATCATAGTGCCTGGGATTGTTCTGCTTTTGCTCCAAAAACCCAGGGACGAGCTGTGCTCTTCCTGAGGCTGTGCCTGGAGGAAATCCCGAACATCTGAGAGTACCTGTGACAACTGAATTGACTCTGAGGGGAATGAAAACACTTCAAATCAATGGCTGCACTTTAAAGAGGGGACTGTGGAGAGGAGATGAGATAAAGGAGGTCACTGCTCTGTAGAAACCACTGATTTTTGTTATAGAGTCCCTTGTAGAGACAACCCCAGAGTTCTGTTGAAAGAAGCTTCTTGGTTTCACTGTGTAATAACCCCTCACATGCTGCAAAGCTCTTTTGATGTCAGTGCCATATCCATAAATATACAGCTGTAGAAAAACTGATTTCCACTCCTTTTTCACCTCTTCACTGAGTGAGGTCATGTAGGACAAACAAGCAGAATTTGGGTCAAAACAGAAAGTGGTGGGCTGTTAACACTGAGTCTAATAAATGCTACACTAGATGGAAAAAGGCTTTAAGTGTGTGGGTGATGAAACAAAGTCATGAGCTGGTTCACAATCTCCATGAAAATCGGTGAAGAGGCTGGAGGTTTTTTATGTTCTGACAACGTGGAATGTTCTGTTCCCTGCAGGTAAAGGAAATCCTGACAGCCCTTGGTTTGCTGACGTGTGCCAACACGAGGACTGGGAGTCTTTCTGGAGGCCAGAGGAAGCGTCTTGCCATTGCTTTGGAGCTGGTGAACAATCCTCCTGTCATGTTCTTCGATGAACCAACCAGGTACTGCAAGGCCAAAAATTAAAGATAGACAAATATGGCTTTACAGCACTGCAGAAAAGTTATTCACCTCTTAACTCCTTGGAAAAGGCTCATTTTGTGTTGCCTGCAAGCACTGAATAAGGCCAAGAAATAATTTGCTTTGGGTACTTGGTGCCTTGGGTCACTGCTGCACCTGCTGGACTGTGGGGCTATAAATAACATTTAAAGCAGACACAAACTGCAGCAGGAAGGAAGAGAAGAGGGGAAAATATTGTGGCATGGATTTTCTTTTTCAAGCAAAGACAGCTTGAATATAAACATTTTAGAATGTGACTTTTGGTAATGAATGTGATCAGTCTGGGAGGAGGCTGGGAAAGCTATGAATATGTATCTATTCATTAAAGTTGGGAGCATTTAAATCTGCAGCCCTAAAATGTAGAAGTCCCTTAAGGCAGCTTTGAGAATACTCTTTTTCATTCTCAGGCATGCTTCCAACTTAATTAAAAGCCTGATGGAGAAATACAAGCATAAGGTTGGCATATGATAAAATTAAACCTCCACAGAGAAAATTTGTAACAGGGTAATAATGAGAGCCCAAGTAGCAAACACATGTGCTAGTTCTGAGTAGTGCCTGTGGATAACAAACTTCTCTTTTTTTTATTTTTTCTCAGTGGCTTGGACAGTGCATCGTGTTTTCAGGTGGTCTCTCTGATGAAGGCTTTGGCCCAGGGTGGCAGGTCTATCATTTGCACAATTCACCAGCCCAGTGCAAAGCTGTTCGAGCTCTTCGACCAGGTATTGCTCTCAAACTTTCTCTTCATGTGTAGTTTAGGTTTAGTTTAGTTTAGTTTAGTTTCAAGGCTACACTCTTTAATCAAAAACATGAATAATTCTAGTTGATGGCTACAAATCGTATAAAGAAATTAAAGAAATAAGAGCAAAACATGCTTTTTGGTTATGTTTTTTTCCCTCTTATCTGCCTGTTTCCTTTATTTACGTGTAATATTTGTGAAGAATCTGGCTGTTAGGTTTGTGAAATTGGGATTATTGCACTGGTGATTATCATGCCTTCACCCAGCACTGCTCCTGTGCACAGGGCTGTCAGTAAAGTAAATTAGAGCAATATAAAAGCAGGAGAGCTGCAGTGTCAATGTCTGCAGTGTTGCAAGTACACATTCTCATCCTAGATATACAGGTGTAGATTGAGAAGAGGTAATTCACATGAAATAATAATAATAATCGAATTTAGTATTGAAAATCAACTGAAATTAAGTCAGTTGGAGAACTTTTCTCCAACCTAACAATGGGATGGTGGAGCATGTGTGTTTAGATTAGATTAAAATGTACTTCAGCCTTGTTAGAGGATTTAGATTAGTCCTGTGAGAGCTGAGAGAAAACCTCCAGCAGCACAGGTGAACAAACTCTTGCAGATTGCCAGTCTGGCAGGGAGGTTTATTTAAAGTCAACAGTGTGGCTAAAAGGGAGAGTGATCAAGCTGTTGGCTGTTGCTGTGCTGTCCCAGCTCTCCTTCCATTCCTGCCTTCACCAGCCTCGTCTCCCAGCCCAAAATATCCATAATGTGTGGAAATTAGATGGCTTGGCTCTTCAGTTCCTTGCCTATTTTCAGCGTGTGCCAAAGGCTGGAATTAGTGTGTTTCTGTGCTAATGTGTTTCACGTCCTGGAGGCAGCGTGTGCAGAATTCAGACTCCAGGCATTACATTTTCCATTAGTTGTAATTCCATGCAAAGTTAATTCCAAGTGGTGACAGATCTTCCCAAGGTGTTCTTCCCACAGGGACAAGGAGATTTAGTAGGCAACGGGTTCAAGTATTTTGGTGCTATTTCACATTTTTTCTTATTTCTTTTTCTTTCCTTTTTTTTTTTTCCTTTTCTTCTTGTTTTCCAGCTCTATGTTCTCAGTCAAGGTCAGTGCATTTACCGTGGGAAGGTAACAAACCTCGTCCCTTACTTGAGAGATTTGGGGTTGAATTGCCCAACCTACCACAACCCAGCAGATTTTGGTAAGGACAACTTGAATAGTTTATTTCATTTATTTTGTATTTGATCAGCACCTTCAGGGTAATGGGGACCATGGTGTGGTTTATACTTCTGTACATACATTCTGTTGTGTGTGTGTTCATGTATGAACCAAAATGCAAAATAAAATTAATCAGATTTTTTTTCCCTAAGTAATTTGAATGCCATCTAGTGGTACAATTCAGTGAATATTTCTCTCTGGTGGAAGTCTAGGTTCAGGAAATGAAAGATAAAGCATATTCTTTAGTGTTTCATAGTAACTAATACTAGTGGCTTTTTTAAGTGGGTTCAGTATTCTGCTTGGTTTTTTTTATCTTGAGCAGTACCACTGTGCACAGGTAAGAGCATTGAGGGGTTTTTCAGTGTTGTTTCTTAATTCCAAAGAAGCAGTCAGAGCCACAAAAAGAAGCAGTCAGAGCCATAAAAATAGACTTCTGTCATTTTTTGTTACCTATATTCACTGCCTTTCCTCTGAAACAGTTCATTTAACTTCCAGGATGAAGAGACCTTTCTGAAGATGTGTGGAAAGATGCATGTAAATGTTGTTTGTATAGATAAGAATTTGCACGTGGCATTTTAAAGCCGGTACTAAAAAAAAATCTGGTTTTTTTCAGTGCTGCAGCATGAAGGGGATGTAATAACAAGGCTTGTAGCTGGTCAGCAGTGCCAAGCAGTAACTTAAACTCTGTTTTTGTAGTTATGGAGGTGGCCTCTGGGGAGTACGGGGACCAGAACAGCCGCCTGGTCAGGGCTGTGAGGGAGAGGATTTGTGACACAGACTACAAGAGAGACGTGGGTGGGGAGAACGAGCTGAACCCCTTCCTCTGGCACCGGCCCTCTGAAGAGGTATTTCATGGGTATTTTGTGCATCACAGCTCGTGGGCAAGGCTTGGGGCTGCAGGGGGAGGGAGGGAATCCAACCCTCGGTCAGTGGAGGAGTCCCTGGGCACACTCAGCTGATGTGAGTGGGCTTTTGTGAATGAAAACCAAATGAGACACTGCAAAAGAAGGAGTTTATTCTGTGATGTGTTTCTGCAGGACTCCTCCTCCACAGAAGGCTGCCACAGCTTCTCTGCCAGCTGCCTAACCCAGTTCTGCATCCTCTTCAAAAGAACTTTCCTCACCATCATGAGGGACTCGGTAAGAATGGCTTTATAATAACTTTCATAGCCAAAATGGTTCAGCTGGCTGTGAGGCAGTGTAATGTACCTCAAAGGTCCTGTCCAGCAGCTCATCCATGAAGATTGTCACAGAATTTCAAAGGGAAGATGCTGATCTTTCAGTCTTGCTGTTAACTGTACCATTTTCATTGTGAACTACAGCTTTCTACGCAGCACTCAGAAGCACCTGGCCTAAAAACCTAAAGTTTAATTCCCCTCTGTGCTGGCAGGTCCCTTATACAGTTATTAATCCTACTGAAAAGTGACTGAGAAGTTGTACTGCTGTATCACAAAACTAGATTTTCCAGAAAATTCAGGATGGCGGAGATAATAATTTCAGTGTGATGTAAAGTTACTACTTAAAGTCTTCATTTTTGGAAACAGAAAATTGGTAGATAAAAACTTTGCTTCTTTGCCATAACTTGTTCTCCCTTGCTACTTTTTATAAGTGCATTTGTCAACAAGGACTAATTAAGTTAATCAGTTAAGGTCAGGGGAAACTGTAACTGATTTGCTGATGCATAGATTGAGACAATGTTGTTTTTAAGATTTTTTTTTCCTGCTCGACTCTAAAGGCTTGCAGTTGTTCCCAATGTTACTATTTCTTTTGTTCTTCCAAGCCTCTTGTGGGAATACTGTGGTGTAGAAAAGGCACAGAAAGCTAATTTATCCCTGATGAAGTTACTTTGGTCTATAGAAGCCTGAAATGCCTTTTCTGCTTCTCTTCTGCTCTGGGGAAATTTATCTTTTAGTCGGAAAGTCTCTTTCCCCTGATGAGTAAGAGCCAGTGGCTCCATGATATTGTCAGACAGGGAGATTTCAGGTTGCAGCATTTGCGGTTCCTGCCTGTATTTACTGCAAGCAATTTTTGTGGGAAGCTCATAATTTTTCTTAGCCAGTAGGAAATTAACATTTCTCATGGCGGGGGGCTGGAACTAGATGATCTTTAAGGCCTCTTCCAACTCAAACCATTCAATGATTTCTATATAAGATTTTCTGGACAAAAGTGCTCTTTTCCTGTGATCTTCCCATCTGATTTCAGCCACACTGTCATTGTTTTTGAGCCCAGACTTTCTGATAAATGCCACTCTTTGCTTCTCACAGGTCCTGACCCACTTGCGGATCACCTCACACATTGGCATTGGGCTGCTCATTGGGTTGCTCTACTTGGGCATTGGCAATGAGGCCAAAAAAGTCCTCAGCAACTCGGGATTCCTGTTTTTTTCCATGTTGTTCCTCATGTTTGCTGCGCTCATGCCGACTGTCCTCACCTGTGAGTAGGGGGCACAGCACAGGGGAGGGGATTGCAGGGAGGTGGGAGGGTGTTGGGGTGTCTCTGTTTTGTGTCAGGTAACATTTGACTTGTGATTCTGCTTCTGAGATAGGTGAGGGGACAAATCTTGCACCCACAGGAGCACCACTGTGCAAGCAGGAACAGGCTTGGCCAGAGGCACTTCTCCCTCCTCAGTTTTGCCAGGGTTCCTCAATTTAGAGAGTTCACTGTTAGAGTCCTGGACTGGAATTTCTCCTTATCCCAGTGCATCTCCACCATGCCCTGAGCTCGTGGTTGGACTTAGGGAGGATGGAATAATTTCTCCAGGGCTTCCAAGTCGTGACTCCTGCATAAAATCAGCTTATTGAAGTGGTGTCAGAAGCAAATTCCTGCAGAATGGACTGTTTCATGCTTCCTTTGGGAGCGCTGTTACCTTGAATTCCCTGTTGGACCAAAAAGAATAACCAAGTTCTTTAAGTTTTGACACCACTTTCAACTGAAAAATCCTCTTTAAGGGAGGTTCTGATCACCTGAGTACTGTAGTCCATAGTCTCAACAGTGAGCAGCTCTTGGGGCTGATTTTTTACATTTCAATCAATCATTTCAGTGATTTTTACAGTCACTGAAACTTTTGCTGCTCTGTCAGAGACCTGAGAGTTCCAGTCCCACCCTGGGGCTGCAGCAGTGCAGGATTAGGTATGGACAAACTGTGTTGCTGTTACGTGAAGCAGCACTGCACCCTGCCAATCTGACTGAATGCTCTGTGTTCTCTGCAGTTCCCCTCGAGATGGGAGTGTTTCTCAGAGAGCACCTGAACTATTGGTACAGCCTCAAAGCCTATTACCTCGCCAAAACCATGGCTGATGTTCCTTTTCAGGTACATGCTCTACTCTTCCATAAAATAGAACCATTTAAGTTCATGAATGACAAGCCCACTTGCCAAGAAGATTAGTGTTGGTATTTCAATCATTGGGATAGTGGGGAAAATGTCCATATGCGTCTGCTGAAGATTCAGGGCAGAATCAGGAGCACCCTGAGAGTGCAGGACTTCTCAAAAGATGAGACCTGACCCAGCATTCTTTTAATAAACAGATGACCAGCTTTGCTTATTTGCAGAAGGGGAACTGTGAAGGGCTGGGAGTGGAATTGATGCATTACATTTTAGCTTTTATATTTTTCAAATTGTGTGTTCCCAGTGTGTAACTCTGCAGTGTCCTGCAGCCTGGGAGCTGCTGCTCTCTCATGCTGAGACAGACAGAACAAAGCCTCTCCAGGCTGCTCTCCAAGGACACCCAGCCCGGCCTAGGCCCAAAATGTGTAACCCAGCATCTTGAGAAGCGGGGCAAGCTGAGGGGAAATTCCATCATTAGCTAAAGTTTAATTGGTGAAATTGGGTTGAGATGCAAATGGACCAAAGCTATAAAAGTGTGAAGAACTCGTGACTCAGGGTCCATCTTGGGTGTGGCCTTTGGCCTGCCCAGGGTGTACCTCTGAAGGCCTTTCAAATAAATATCCACCTTTATTCCCTTACTCCTGTCTAGTCTCTGTTTCTAGGTTGGCCTCTTTAGGCATCAGAGTCTGTTTCCAAATGCCCAAGCAGAAAGACAGGTGTCACACGCCGGTCGTGTGATGGAAAGGCTGAGAGCTGTGGATTAATTAGAACCCCGCCATGTTTTTGTCTTACCCAGAGTAACAGTGAGTGTTTGGCTGTCATGGACTAACCCCCAGTGCCTGTCCTTGCAGATCATGTTCCCTGTGGCTTACTGCAGCATCGTGTACTGGATGACTTCCCAGCCCTCTGATGCTCTCCGCTTCGTCCTCTTCGCAGCCTTGGGGACCATGACATCCCTGGTGGCACAGTCCCTGGGGCTGCTCATAGGTGCAGCCTCCACATCCCTCCAGGTACTGATGGTGTTTTGTGGTCTCACAGGAGCTCTGCTGCCATCCAGCTCTGCTCCCTGGCACTGCTGCTGTGTCCCCAGGATGTTTGTTGAGAGGTGACAGACAGAAAGTTGTCTTGTTGTGGATAGAGCTCTTGATGCTCCCCACTCACAGGGGACAGACATGCCCTGGGTGTGGGGCTCTGAAGTTCCTGCCCCACCTGAAGGGGCTGTGCCTGCCCTTGCTTGGCTGGATTGTCAATTGCTGTTCATCCCAGGCTGAGCAGGTCCTGGGAACTGCAGGACTAATGCGTTTCTGTATCCCTACAAACTGGAAATCTTCCACGGTAGCTCAGGAGAAGGTTTTTCCATGCATATCCAAAAAAGCTGTAGAAGGAAAGGTAGGAAAAGGCTTGTCCAAAGACCAAACTTCTGGAAATGGAGGGAGAGAGGCAGCTCTTGGCATGACTGGAAGCTGGCCATGCAATTCCTGGCAGGAGATGTGTTGGGGTGCCCATTCCAGAGCAGAACTGCTCTGTGGTGCTGGTGATGACAGATGATTCTGACCTCAATATGCATTGATGCTGTCAAGATTTCTGCAGTAGAACACTTGATTCCCTCTCTGTGCCACCCTGTGGAGACCAGCATAGCTTTACTGCATGATCCCTGTGCTTCTGCTCTTCCCCTCACAAGAAATCTTTGAAAATAGAAATCACTTATTTTCTAGTATTTCAAAAAGTGATAATTTTTGGGAGTAGAATTACTCTGAAGAATAATAGAAGGGCAAGTTAATATTTATTTTTTCTCTGTCTTTCTGACAAGAGACCGTCTATTCCTTCTCTTCATAGGTGGCAACGTTTGTGGGCCCAGTTACTGCCATCCCAGTCCTTCTGTTCTCTGGGTTTTTTGTCAGCTTTGATACCATCCCAACATACCTCCAGTGGATGTCCTACATTTCCTATGTCAGGTACTGCTCCCATCTGGAAATGCTGTTTGTTTGCCTTTGCTTGGTTGGTTATTTTGGGTGCCAAAGAGACTGTTCACAGCATGTTCTTTTAGAGTATAAACATACATGTGATGTAAACCACATTATCTCACTGCGTTTTAAGTTGTATGTGTTGTGAAATAAACAGGAACAGGTTACTGGCCACAAGTCTGTGCCAGTCCCTTTGAATTCAGTGGGATTGCACAGCGTGAAAATCTTCCTGGATTTTGCAATATAAATATGGATTTCTGAAATAATAGGGACGTCTCCAGCTGAGAAATTGATGCCAGCACCTCATTTTGGAAGAAAATGTAGTGTAATTCACTGCTGTATCCTAGATGGGTTTGTTGGATAAAGGCCTGTTTTTAAGTTCTGCAGTAGCACTGCCACGGGATTTATGTCACTTCTAATTTAAACTGCTTTAAATTTAAATTTAAGATCCATAGGCACCCTACATGCTGTCTGTGTCTGACACAGCTGTCCTCATATGGGACAATTCCCATCAGGGACCCTCTGGAGGGGTAATTAGACTAGACACTGAAATGTTTATAGCTGAAATTAGGAGAGGTGAATTTTCCCATTCCCCTTTTGCCCACCCTGCCCAAGCTGTACTATTACTGAGAAATCCCAGGCAAAAAAATCCTCTCTGTTGCCAAATGAGGTCTTACACAGATTCCTATCAAAGACAGTGAGACTGCACCCCCTGAATTAATACCTGAAATTCAAGGTGAGGCCTTAAACCATTGGCAGACCCGTGTGGGGTCTCCTGAAGCGAGAGAAAGCTTTCCTATTCGTGGGATATCCCATGTGCATGGGATCCATGATGTTCATCTCCTTGCAAAAGCAAATACTGGGAACACTGTCAGTGAAACCATTACTGCACAGAGGGAAGGAGAAGGGATGTTCTAGATTGATGCTGGTTTTAATATATTTCTGACTTCAAGCCATAATGGTATCCCTGTTGCTTATTAAAAAAAAAAAGAAAAAAAGAAAAATAATTATGTCACTTTTAAATGGGGAATTCCTTCATATGAGCTGAAATTATGCTGCTTTCTGATTTAACATTTTTCTGTGCACTAACTGGAAGCAGCTAAAGGCAAAACTCCTGCCCTTGTTCCCTCTTACGTAAAATGCCCTGTGACATGTGATGTGCCTGATTGTAACAGGGATAGAACTGTGCCCCATGACAGATGTGTCAGAACAGTATTGAACCCCTCAGTGCTTCAGCTGAGCTCTCACAGGGATTGTATTGCACTTCTAACCAGATCATCAGGATTTTCCTTGTAATCCCTCCTTCTTCTTCCCAGGTATGGGTTCGAAGGGGTCATCCTCTCCATCTACGGACTGGATCGAGAAGATCTGCATTGTGACAAAGATGACACCTGCCATTTCCAAAAATCAGAGGCCATCCTGAGAGAACTGGATGTAGAAAATGCCAAACTTTACCTGGACTTCATTGTTCTTGGGATTTTCTTCTTCTCTCTGCGCCTGATTGCCTATTTTGTCCTCAGATACAAAATCCGAGCGGAGAGGTAAAGGAAAAGCAGCTAAACCAATGCAGTAGGAGAACTTTAGACATGCAATAGAGGGCACTTGACATTGTCTCACTGTGGCAGGCTGGTCCCCAGTGCCCAGCCAGATGCTGTCCTGACCGAGCCCATGGAGAGCCACAATGGGATAGTGGACATACAGTGTTACGCCAATCAGTCCAGTTGGGTTGGGTCATGTTTTCATTACACTTTCTAGCTTTAAACTAGGAAGAAGAACTAGAAGGGAATTTTACACCACAGAATAATCAATACCGAGGCAGTGTAACTGTAACAAGAAACCTGGCTGCAGGAGCTTTCCTTATGAAAACCAATTTTGGGATAAGGTCACCAGGATCAGTCCTGGTAGCCAGAATAGTGTATTGTCATCTCTAGTTGACAAGGTAATGAGATGCAAAATGAGGAATGTGAAGAAAATAGGATTCTCTCATCTTTTTAAATTCAAAGTTTCATCTTTGCAGTTTTCTATGTATTATTTTGCAATTCTTTTCCACAGAGTTACCCCTTCTGGCTAAAAGTCTGTAAATGTATTAATAAGGTAAAGATGTCTTTTTAATACGGATACTTTTTTAAAAGAAACCTAAAGTGATTCAAGTAATTATTTTTGTTTCTGTCTGAATTTAGAATTCTGGTGCTTTACTTGTCGAGCTGGTCTCATATCTGAAAACTGTAATGATAGGAGGAAAAGGCAGATTCTGAATCTGCACTCAACCTGTGGTCCTATTTGGAAGCAGCACTGGATAGCACATGCAGTTAGACATGGTCAAGCTGTCACTGAATGGTCGAAAAAAATATTCTTTTGCAGTGTCTTTAAATCCTTAGTATTTGTGATATTTTGAGATACTAACTCTGCTCATTATCTGTTTGATCTACCTCCTGCGAATGAAAAAAATCAAAGCACTCCGAGGCTCATTTTTAATTAAATTGTGAAAGCAGGATCTATCCCTAAAGTGATTGTTAAAGGAGTGCAAGAGCTGTCCCCAGATCAAAGCTTGGGCTACTGTGTTAAAACACCTCATCCAGAGGTGTTCATTATATCTGCAACACACTCTGTGTGGGACTCCCCTCAAAATACACAAATGACCTTGTGATGCTGCAGGCCTAAATTATGCCAGGCAGTTTTGTTCTCATCCCCGAGTCTACATGCACAACATGGGAATCAATAGATCTGAACATCAATGAAACTGATTTATTTTGGGTTACTTTGTAAATTTGGCAGGGGGAATTCGGGTTCCGAGTGGATGTGAATTTTGTCACTGATTTTCATGGGTTTGGATTTTCAACCCAAGATGAATCCACCATGCTCACGTTGGACACCTTGGCGAGCTTTGGTGCAAATGGCACGACCTTCTGCCATGACTGGGAATTTATCATGGTGTCCCAGACCCCCAAGTGACACCTGCATGTTCTCTAAATGCATTATTCCCATCAGGATGCTGAAGTCTTGTAGGTTGGAAGCAGCTCAATGTCAGCACACCCTCGAGGAGCCCAACAGCTCATGGCAGCAGAGCAGATAAGAGAGACCTGGTGCATCTGCTGGCCCCCAGCAGTCAAAAATTCACAGACTTTTCCACGACTCCATGGCTGTGTCTATCCTAGTGACATAAATAGTGCCAGGGCCAGCTCTGGTAGTCCTCAGACGACTGGGGCTGATAGGAATGGCCCCTGTACTGACTTCTAAACAGCCCAAACACTGTCTGGAAAAGCTCTGGCTGTGCTGGGCTGCAGCTCTGCCATTTAGCAGGGAAGACAATTCTTTCCCAGTTTTCCTGGCCCGTGCCCAGGCTCTGTTTGATTTACCAATACAGACACAGACTGTGTGTATCTGTTAAACTCAGGACATTTGAACTAAGCCTGTGGTCTGGAAGGCTTTAAATCAAGTCCCATATTTTAGGAAGATTAGCTGAACTTTCCCTGAAAATAAGGTTGACCTGTGAAAGAAAAAAAATCAATCTTTACTGTAGAAAAAAACCCAAATTCCTTGCACAGCCTCTTTGCATAATTTTTTTTGCTGTTTTTTCTCAAACAGCTTTTGTACAGCTCTGCAGCTTTTCCAGGCATAATCGTGAGCAGGTACGAACCTATATGGCTGTCAGATTTGAGAAATTGGGAATTTGAGCTATTCTAAATAATACTCGTAGCTGTGAACAGTTTTTAAATAAGGCACAAGCTGAAATCCCTTTGGCACAACGTGCCTTGATTATTTCAAGGCTCTCAAAGTATTTGTGAATATTCCAGGCAGTTCAAACACTTTTTGCAAGCAGACGAAGTACTACACTTGCCAAATTACTCTTGGCTTGCAGACATCTGCTCCAAGCTGAGGTCGAAGAGTGTGACATCCCTGGCACTGAATACCTTCAGGGTTCATGTTTTGTGTTTACCAACACCATTTCCCAAATACCACCCTGACAATCCCTTGCAGAGTTCCAGATGAGGTGACTTTGGTGGCATTTTAACACTGGGGACTTGCAGGATGCTGTTCTCTCCCATCTAAACCGGTTTAGCAGTGCCAGTTCCTTGGATACTGTCTTGTTATCTGTGCCTGTTCCTCTGTTTTTAGACTTTCTCATTTTATGTTTTCAGCCTGCAGCATGTCTTTCTGTACTGAAACTTTGTATTGTGTTATGGTAGCCAAAAATCTGGTCCTCCACGGGTGTTCCTGAGAAAATTCCTGCTCCGGGATAATTTTTGTCACTTCTTTTTTTGTTAGATATGCTTTTTTCAGCCTTCTGCTGGCAGCATTTAGCTGGAAGTTACTATTCTAAGGAACGCTTTCAGACTGTAGTATCCCAGTAAAGAAGTAATTCTCTGGGAACTCAGTGATACACATGGATGAGATAATAATTTTTTTCCCTCCCTAGCTCACAAATTAACTAATGATCTCTCTTTTGTCACTGCTCTGGGACAGAAGTATTTAAAATCCATCCCAATTGTGTT
Source organism: Pachycephala philippinensis (assembly GCA_013397055.1). Taxonomy (NCBI): domain Eukaryota; kingdom Metazoa; phylum Chordata; class Aves; order Passeriformes; genus Pachycephala; species Pachycephala philippinensis. The sequence continues at coordinate 85,155 of VWZT01005877.1, read as the reverse complement.
TTCATGTACTGCAAAGATTTTTAATGTAGTCTCAGGTTGGTTTTTTTCCTCTTTATGTGGAGATAAATTCTAACAGGCTGGTATAAAACACATTCCCAGGTTAATGGGCTGAGCATGCAGGTGCTGTTGTCTTGAGCAGCACTTTGTGAAGCTCTGGAGGCTTCACTTGGAAGAATAATAAGGCCAGGAAGATTCTGAAGCCTTCAAATCCTCAATTTTCAAATCTCCAATTTTATAGCCATATATGAAGAGCCATAAACTGTTTGAAATCAATGCCACTGTTACCATTTGAACCAGTCACAGTCTGGCTAAAAGTTGTGTAAGAGGCTAAAGGTTTCTAAAGGTCACTGGAAAACTGAATGTATGATTTTTGTTGGGCTTGCAGGAAGAGTTTAGTGTCCTGTTGGCCTCCTTGTTCTATTTTTACTTGTTTTGGCATGTTGCTTTGGTTACTGTGTGCATTAGTTAAGACTGTAGGTCCTCCATCCTTCTTTCGTTGTTTTTCTTCCTGCAAACTTGCGTATAATCTGAAAAACCCAGAAGGTTGTTAAAAATAACTTAAAGCATCATTATTTACAATGAAATAAAAGATTTGGAAAGCAGATTCTACTCACAAGAAATTAAGATTCCATTGTTATAGGTCAAAGGGAGTAAGAGAACACTGGTGCTGAAATCCTCTTCAGCTCTTAGAATTTGGAGCACAAAGTACCTATTTTCATTAGAAGAGAGGAATATGTGCACATGTAACAGGGAGAGAGCTGGTTATGTAAGTGGGAGATAATGAACTTGAGTCCAAGTGCTGGATGTCTCAGGTGATTGACAGCTCAGTCCACACTTTGGTGTCAAAATCTGTGTTTTCCATTCTGCAGAAAGGAATGTTTTATTAATCACTTGTTCCTGCGAGGACGTGTGGTACACACTGACCTGTGCCACCCCAGCCATCCTCACTGAGGAGATCTTACCTGTCCTATTTACACACTGCTGGGTGGATTTTTGGATTCCAAGAATCAGGGGGAAGGCCAGCAAAGCAGATATCCTGGTGGGAGTCTCTTACAGACCACCCAACCAGGATGAAGAGGCAGATGAATTATTCCATGGGAAGTCTTGTGATCAATCCCCCATGTTCCTGTGGGGGAGTTTAACTTGCCAAATGTCTGCTGGAAATACAACACATAGAGGAAACAGTCCAGGGGGTTCCTGGGGAGTGTGGGAGGTAATTCCTGACACAGCTGGTGGGGGAACCAAGCAGGGGACGTGCCCCACTGCACCTGTTTGGGAACAGAGAGGGACTGGTGGGTGATGGGATAGTTGGAGATCCTCTTGGGCACAGTGGTCACGAAATGGTGGAGTTTTTGGTTCTTGGGGAGATGGAGGGGTGGCAGCAGAACAGCCACCTTGGACTTCTGGAGGGCAGACTGTGTTTGGGAGCCGGGTTGGCAGAGTCCCTTGGGAAGCTGCCCTGAAGAGCTGAGAAGTCCAGGAAGGCTGGAGATCCTTAAGAAGGAAATCCTGAAGGCACAGCAGGAGCAGACCATCCATCCCCATGTGCCAAAGGACGAGCCAGAGGGGGAGAAGGACTGGCCTGGCTGAGCAGAGAGCTTTGGCTGGAACTCAGGGAACAAAATGGGGTGTATGACCTTTGGAAGATGGGGCAGGCAACCCAGCGGGACTGCAAGGATGTTGTGAGGGTATGCAAGGAGAAATCAGAAGGGCCAGAGCCCAACTAGAACTTAATCTGGCTACTGCTGTAAAAGACAATAAAAAAAAGCTTTGTAAATACAGCACTAAGGAGAGTCCACCCTTCACTGGATGCCATCTTTTATTTCCTTCCAGAAGAGCCCCGTAGGGTGCAATTGCTCAGGAATTTGTGTGTGGAGATCCATTTATAAAGTATGATCATGTGAAAAGCTGTTGGGAGCTAGAAGTAGGCAGAAAATGACACCGTGTCATGTCCTCTGTGACAGCTTGTGACAGGCTGATCACTGCAGTGCCACACAGCACTGGTGAGTGCATAAATTAAGTGCTGAGTGCCACTGGAGTTAACCAGCAGCTCTGCCATTAACGAACAGGGGCACCAGCATTTTCAGGGATCGACTCCTCCTGCCCTCCCCTTAAATACCTGTTTCCATAATACACAAAGAGGCTGTTGTGGTGTGTCCCACCGAGTGATTTCTATAAACCCACATATCACTCTTCCCATTACATGTCTAAAAGTTTCAGGTTGAGCCTGCAAGCATAGCAAGTTTCATTTTAATTCTGTTTAATGCTTTATTTCTGTTTCTGTACATATTTCACGTAGAGTTTCTGAAGGAGTAATTGTACCGTAGAGCACAAAGCTAGCTTCAGTCTTTTTGTTATTTTGAAATCTTATGATGAGTGATAATTTTATGCAGTTGTCAGCTGTAGAACCTTCCTTTAAGAGATTTAGATTTCTGTTGAAAATCTGTTATTTCTGTAAAACAAAGGGTGACCAGTCAAGATGTGTCTCCTTTGGCACGAGACATGTCCATGGCTCAGCCTGCATTCTCTGCACTGCTCATGCCTTCGAGACACATCCAGCTTTTTGCTGATCCATTTTGGTTTTTCCTGGGGGCTTCCGTGCAGCTCAGCCCATGCTTGTGTCCCTTTTTTTCTGGATATTCATGGCTGCTGTCCACGTGGGGTGTGAAAATGAGCTGCTTGGGAACAGTGCAGGGTGCAGGATGGTTAAAGGTGGAGGGGTGACTTTGAAACTTCTTTGAGCTACCAAGACCCCAGTGTGCTGGATCTCTGGGTGTGCTTTACTCTTTCAAGGAGACAAAAATTCAAAAATGTCTCTTTAAGCAGATTGCAAGGCAACATGGAAGTTTCTGCTTTTAAAGGTTGATGGGGTTTTCTACTTCAGTGGCATCTGTGATGTCTTTTTTTCTGACCCCATTGTAGCTTATTTTTGTGGCCCATTTAGGGTAATCATTATACAAATTCCTTTCTGTTACTTCCAGAAACCAGCTTTCCTGGCTTCAGTGATAATTATACCAACCTTTACAAATGTGAATTAGTTGTTGAGCAATTTCTTTATAAAAATGGAAAAAATTCTCTTAAATTATGGCAAAAGAAAATTAAATTTGAGAAGATTACACTGATATATCTTAGGAATAGAAAATAACAAGTCCTGCAGTGGAGCCAAGCCTTTACCTGTGTCAGTATGAATTTATCAAATACCTTATCTGAGTCAGCTGACCTTATTGTGAGATTCTGCCCTTGAACCTGTTACTGGATTACTTAACATTTGGTTCTTTTGTTTTTCAAAGCAAGAGTCAATGCAAGGTACGATTTTAAATCAGCGTGCTGAAGTGTGCACATTCTGTATATCTAATATGTCATTGTTGTCTCTTGTTTCTGTAATGCCTTTGCATTACTATGAATCAATTTTATTCTGCTTCTCTAGAGACTGTCGCTGCCTGCACGCTGTGATATATTTGCACTGGTGTAGATATATATATATACATACAATGTAATTATATTATACAAACCATGTCTTTTTCAGGTTGCTTGTTACCTTTGTAGTTTACGCTTCCCGGTACAGTGGACCTGAGTAAAAATGTGGGATGTGGGGCATTCTGATGATATATTACAGTAATAGAGAAATCTTTGTATATTTCTGTATACTTAATACCTGTAAGAAGAGATTTGTATGTGCATTATTTTGCAAACTTAGGGCTTTGTTTTCTGAGACTAGAGAACATTTATGATAATGTAACACACACACACACAGAAAAAAAAATCAAATAAAGTGTTATTATTTTCAGACAGATGCCTTTGTTCTCACTCCGAGGGAAGTGGAAGGTGTGTTGGTAGTGATACATTTTCACTGCCTGCTCCTTGATCCTGGCAGCCAGCAAGGACGTGGAATTGCCTGTTTCAGATGTAGATTGTGGTGGTTTCAGGTAACTCCCAGTACAGGTGGGTTACAGAAATACCCAGTAAAACTCCTTAATGAACTGCAGTCACACCGGGGGTTGGAACTAGATGATATTTAAGGTCTCTTCCAACCCAAACAGAGCAAGCATCAGGGGGTGCTTCCCTGAGAAACCCTACACAACTGAAGGACTTCCCAAACCAGTGGAATAAATTACCTTTGTATTTCCATCCAATTTTGGTGGATTTTTTATCACGGACTGATCTTCTGTTCATCTTGTCCTTGCTGCCTGCAAGGGGCAGCAGGTGTTCCCTGTGCTGTTTCACTGCAAGAGGCAGGAAAGGATCACTCCCTGTTTGCCTTCTGCTGGGCACTCTGGAATGTGTGGGTTTCTTCCTCCCTTCTCCCCAGCTGAAGGGAAACTCTGTTTTATTCCTGCCAGTCACCCCTGTCCATTTCCCATCTTACCAAACACCTTTCTCCCTCATTCTGCCACAGCACCTGATGTTCTGCAGCTCTCTGTGCACTTCTGTCACCAGGAAAGCCTTCAGCTAGTTTAGAATTTTTAAATTTAATTTTAATTTCTTATGTTTCTCCTGAAGACCCACATTGGCCAGGAATGACATGGTTCTGCTGGACTGCTGCTTCCTACTGCACTGGCAGGGAAACTCTTGGGCAGAAATCCTGATCTGTGTGAGGCCCCAAAAACAGTGTCAGTGCCAGGAGGAGGGTTCAGTGTTGGTGTCCTGGGTTTGGCAAATACTCACTTTGCCTGCGTGGCTTTTTGAGCATTTTTAAGTCTGTTTCATGGGGTTTGTGTGTTGGACTTGAGGCCAAGCCTAGACAACACCACTGTCCTTGTGCCATCCCTCCTGACCACCACAGCAACAAATGACCTGCCTTGCTCACTGCAGTTCAAAGAAAACTGCCCTAACTTTTACGACTTAAGTGCCCAGTCATAAATAACATGAGCAGTGATGCTTAAAGCATGAATTGCCCTAAGGATGCAACAGGATTGCACTTCCAAGACAGTTTTCTCATGATGACAGAGATCATACTTTATGTTTTGTTTTATAGCCCTGGAAATAATATTAGATTGAAGGAATTACGTTCCCAAAAACTAAATGCTTCCCTGTGCCAACTGGTGTCCATAGATCAGGAAGGGAAGAGGAGGAACAGGAGTCTTTCAAAGCCTGAGTGGCAACATAAATTACTTCAAGCATTTTATATGGCAGTTAATGCTATTAAATAAGCCAACCATAAACTTCTCATTAGCAACACTGCAAAAATTAATATACCTCACACGCAATTACCATCCACTGTGCACTCCAAATGGATTCATAAAATAAAGAGCATTTGAAAAGAACGGAAACTTTATTTTCTGATAGCTATCCATTTAAAACCTGCTTTGGAATGCAGGTTGAAAGGCATGGGAAGCCAAGGAAGTGGGTGGAGTGAGAGAGATGGGGTTGTTGAGCATGGGAGCGTGCAGGGATCCGAGCAGTGCCCAGGTGAGCAGTGAGCAGGTGCTGTGCTGTCAGCCACCAGCACTGACATCTTCCCTTGGGACAGCCTTCATCAAGGGCTTGGTGGGAAATGTTGCCAGCTCCATTTAGGGCAGAAAAGCTGTCAAGGGCTGGATTAGTCAAACTGACACTAATTGCATCCATTTCTGTTGTTTAGTGCGTTTTAAATTTCACAGCCTTGTTTGGTTTTGTGTCTTTTTTTTTTTTTTTTCCTGTTCCTTGTAGATTTTTTCAAGATCTGTGAATTTTATTATGCACTGTTAACTCTGTGTGATGGCTTTGCTGGATTCCTGACGTTCCCATTCTGAGCCTGTGCCTGTACACACATGGGAAGGCTGAGAAAAAAGTCAAAGCTATCTCCTCCACAGACAGAAAACATTATCAAAACATGAAGCTGATCCATCGTCAGCCCCTGACAGCAAAAACACCCCTCAGAGTTGCTGTTTCCCCCAGTTCTTTCTAGCAGAGCCTCATTCTCCTGTCCCACTGCCTGTTTCGCTCTGCTGGGCAGGTGGAATAAAGCTCCACCTGTTCCTAGGACCTTCTTGCTCATCCCATGGCACCTGTGGAGTCAAATATGAGGTGGATTTTGTGGCTTCATCAAGAATCTTACAGATGCTTTTTGTCTTTCCCCTGTGTAAGAATCAGACAGTAACTCCAAAGTACTTAAAGAAGAAAGAAAAGTGACAGTAAACCTTTTGATTTTGCTCCTTCTGTTCATTGAAACTCATATTCTGTGTCTTGGTGAAGCATCCCTTGGATGGGGCATATTGCCAAGTCTCAAAAAGGGTAAGAAGCAGGGGAAATCTCATTTTGTGGCAGGAAGTAAAAAGTAATTTTACTTACCAAATTTACTTTTCATGAATGTTTCTGGGAACACCACAGACTGGAGTGTCAGTCCACTCTGGTGGTAAGTCAGGCCCCTGGGAATTTCATAGAATTTCTGCAACAAGTTTAGCAATTAAGGTATTTGGCTCAGCTGCAGTGAAATATTTTGATTCAATATTATATTTGATTCATTTCAATTGTGGTGTTTTAGTGCTAAATCCCTCAAAATTACTGTTTACCAAAACAATCTTCTGTGACACTCTGAGACAGAAGCACATGTTGAAGTAAGCCTGAGAGACCTAACTCAGAGACAGATGGGAACAGGACCCTACAAGGGCCTGTCTCTGTGCAGTGGCTTCTCCGAGGGGGATTTCTGGCTGCCACAGTGGGTGTGCAAAGGGGGGGTCACAAAGCAGAAGTTATCATAGTTAGGTGAATAGAAACACTGGTCTCCAGCAGAAAAGTACTTTGTTTTCTTACCGTGCCCACCTCTGGTAAGTGGAATTTATATGAAATGAAACTTCATGATGTGAAAAATGGAAATTTCCCCATTCACTGGCAGGGGAAGGAGCACCCAAGGATGGCAAACACTGGAACAAAGCTGCGTCCTCTTCCACAGCACCTGTGGGTGCTACCCAGCTGGTTCTAGAACATGAGTGCATTCTGCATTGCAGCACAAATATTTTACAGCAAAGTCTGTTTGTCTGGCTGTTTTCATCTAGTGCTGAGGACACCTTTGTAGCCCCATTGTGTTCCTGGTGCAGCGTGCTGGGACAGGGACCATCCATGCTCTCTAAGGTAGGTGGGCAGCTCACGTTCACACACCACCACTGGCAGCTTTCAAATGCTTTAGAAGAAGGCTCAGATGGAGAAAAAGTAGCCTGCAGAGTAATAATGGACTCTTCTGCCCAAAGAGGACTTTTGTTTCTGGCAGAGTGCTGCTTGGAAAACTCACCTGAGAGCTTCTGAAACTCTCACCTGAACTTTGCTCCTAAGGAGGGTTTAGCAGCCCCCACCTCAGAGCGAGTTTTCCTTTTTGGGCTCAGTCTGGCAGTGAGTGCGACCTCTTGGAAACTGAATCTGCGTCTGGAGATCAGCATTCTGCCTGGGTTTAACACAGGGAGCCAGGTTTGGTTCTTGTGTTTTATTTTCTGTTCTCCAAGCTGTTTAATGGCATTGTGGTCGAGTTTTCAAGCTTTAGTAAAGGCAGTAACTCACACAGAGACCTGTGGCAGTGATGCCTAAAGAGGCCAACCTAGAAACAGAGACTAGACAGGAGTAAGGGAATAAAGGTGGATATTTATTTGAAAGGCCTTCAGAGGCACACCCTGGGCAGGCCAAAGGCTGCACCCAAGATGGACCCCGAGTCACGCGTTCTTCACACTTTTATAGCTTTGGTCCATTTGCATCTCAACCCAATTTCACCAATTAAACTTTAGCTAATGATGGAATTTCCCCTCAGCTTGCCCCCCTTCTCAAGATGCTGGGTTACACATTTTGGGCCTAGGCCGGGCTGGGTGTCCTTGGAGAGCAGCCTGGAGAGGCTTTGTTCTGTCTGTCTCAGCATGAGAGAGCAGCAGCTCACAGGCTGCAGGACACTGCAGAGTTACACACTGGGAATGCAGAATTTGAAAAATATAAAAGTTGAAACCTAAGGCATCAGCAGCACTGTGTGATTTAGCTGCTCTCAAGACAGGAAGATTTCAGTTTCCATATTCTTTTTCACTTCAGTTTAGCACCTCGTCTGAAATCTTTCTTTTGAACACGAGCTTTGCCAGGGGAGGTGTGTGACACCGTAGCAGGATCCATACCCTTCCCAGAGTCATTTGGGAACAGCACCTGAAGGAAGTGGCACATTAAAAAAACCCACTTTTTTTGGAGGTGTTTGCAGTTAAATCCCTTGTTCACATGGCTACAGGTTTGCTCTTCGTTGCTAGCACCCATCTGCTCTGAGCTCCTTCTCTGTCCTAGTTTCCTCCCATTACTTCTCCATGTCAGCCAAACACACCTTTCCTGCATTGCTTCAAAATGAGCAATTCCTGAGACCTTTTCCTCAGCAACAATTGCTTTAAAAGCCAGGAGAACATCTCCACTCCCTGGAGCACCATTGCAATCACTCTGCAATGTCAAACGTGCTCTATTCAGCCCTTGTAAGAGGCTGGAGCTTTGGTGGCACTCAGCTGCCATGGCTGCACTTTAGGACTTTTGGGTATTTGGGATTTTAAACGTCATTCAGTGCGTAATGGCCTCATCAGCACAAAGCCTTTGTATCACCAATTGACACAAATGGGTTCCTGCAGCACCTTTGCTGACAAAAATCACATCGCTGACCTGCTTTTTTCCCCCCTTCCAGAAAAATATTCAGAACTTTGTTTACTTATTTAGCATTCACTGCACAGCAATGAGGGTGTGCAAGGCTGCAGAGACAGAGGGTGAGTCTTCATTCAAGTCTTTTTCTCTCTGAGGCTGTAAATGAGGCCCATGGACACTGCCTCAGGTGAGGGGAGCCCTCAGAGTGACCCTGAAGGGGAGGAGAGGAAGGTCCCTCCTTCTGTTGCCACATCTCTGCAGGTCCTGCACACTTCTCTTTGGTGTGCACTCCTGTTTTGGGATCTCACTTTGCTCAGCCTTGGCTCTGCCTGTCATCTTCAAATCCTCAGCGGCTGCAGCTTTCACTCTGCTTCTGCCAGCTTTATTTTCTCGCCAAAAATGTTAATTTTTAGAATTCTAGGCAGTTTTTTCAGGTTCATTTGTGTAGGTGTGGATAACAGTCTACCTAGAGAGACCTGGAGCACTTACCTAATGTAAATTCCCAGAATAGACATCATCCCTTCGGACTTAGTGATGATGGCAGATCCTTAGGTAACAATTATTAGTGCTGTGAGCAACTAACTCTGATTTATAACCCCAAATGTCTGGAGCAGCTCCGTGACCCTGCGGTGGCTTAGCTCTGGGGAATACTGGGCCTCAGCACAGCAATTCATGGTTTTTGGAGGTGACATCATGCCCAGGGATGATGCTGAGGGCACTTGGTCTGTTCAGGCTGGAGAAGAGGAGGGTGAGGGGAGACCTCACTGCAGTCACAACTTCCTCGTGAGGGGAAAAGGAGGAGCAGGCACTGATCTCTGCTCTCTGGTGACAGTGACAGGAGCCAAGGGAATGGCCTGAAACTGTGTCAGGGGAGGTTTAGGCTGGATATCAGGAAAAGCTTCTTCCCCCAGAGGGTGGCTGGGCACTGGAACAGCTCCCCAGGGCAGTGGTCACAGCACCAAGGCTGGGAGAGCTCAAGGAGTGTTTGAACAACACCCTCAGGCACAGGAATTCTTGGGGTTGTGCAGGGCCAGGAGTTGGATTTGATGATTCTGGGTCCCTTCCAACTCAGGATATTCTGTGATTCTATGAAACACCTCCACAGACCTTCAGTACCCTGCTCAATTTATTGCTCATGCTACAACCAGTATCCGACCATATTCAAATCATGTTATTGAGCCTGTTGGAAGTGGTTTATGAATGACTAATTTTTTTACCTGCCTGGATAAACTTACTCATCACTAAAGCATAGTGGGATAAATCAAACCTCCAAGGAGGCATGCATGTTAAAGAGGAAGTTTTTTACGGTGAGGGTGGTGAAAGGCTGCAACAGGTTGCTTAGAGAGGTGAAAAGCCCCTGCAAATGCCTGGAAAAGTTCAAGGACAGACTGGATGGGGCTAAGAGCAACTTGACTGAGTTGAAAATGTCCCTGTTCATTGCAGGGCGTTCGGACTAGATGGCCTTTAAATGTCCCTCCAAACCATTCTGTGATTCTGTGTCTTTACCTCCTTCTCTCTCCTTGCAGCACAGCCCTGCACAAGAGCTCTCCCCTGCTGAGCCCTGAGCACAGTTTGCTGCTGCAGCAGTCTCAGGTCACCCATTTTATTGCCAGAAGGGCTCTCAGAGGCTCTTTGCTGGGCTCTTTACCGAGCTCTCACTCAGCTGAAGCAGGGAAGCATTCGAGCTGCTGTGCTGAGCATCAAAGACTCCCAGGACACAGCAGCCACACTCGACACCAGGAGCTTCTCCTGTGTCTGGTGAGACACAGCAGCTCCATTTCAGGTTTAGGCCAGGGTTTGGAGAGCCTGTGTGGTGCTTTTAGTGTTGCAGAGGCATTTCCTGAGCGTGACCCATGGGAGCCACTTGTGGTGAGCACCAGAGACCTGATGCACCTGATCACCTGATGCAGAGAGCAGGAGGTGTTGGAGTCAGACCAGCTCGGTGCTCAGCTAACAAAGGTACCCTTCCCTATGTCTCAAGTGGAAAAAAAAAGCCCAAACCCACAGCTATATCTATATAAAGGCAAACTCTGAACATTTCCAGCATTCAGAAGGACGAGTGGCCCGTGTGATGCCAGCTAACAAATTCAAGCAGTCGCTTGCAAGTGTGAAGTGTAACTAACACAAAAAGCTGAGTGCCGTGCTCCTTTTGGAAGCACTGGTGGCTGCTCCCTCATCAGCAGGTTGCTGACATGCCAAATTTCCCGGGAAACAGAGAAATACACAGCTTTAAAATAAAGACAGCAAAAAAAAAAAAAACCCTCACAAGTTGTGTCGTACTTCTTTTATTACAGTGAAAACCTGCGCGGTGCTAGGCTACTGAGAGAATAAAAGCTACCAGTAACTTTTCATCAGAAAGGAGTCAATCCCAGATAAAAAACAGTCTAGAAATCATGGCTGTTGCAAAATATAAAGTCTGAGTTGAGGCCTCCGTCTGTTGTTCTGAAGAGTGCAAAGTTCTCGATGGAAGTTTCTCCTTTAACAAGCTGGGGAGGTAAAGAGAAGCAGATTAAGGGACGTGTTTTCTCCATAAATCACACAAGATGCTAGGAGGTGTTTTGCCTAGATGTAGGACATCCAAAAAGCAATTTTTTAGCGATTTCGACCAACCCCCCTATGTAGATGTGTTCCCTATCTATGATTCAGATCAGTAAAACCAAATTGTGGTGAATTGTGTGTAGTACAAAACACAATGTGGCTGAGGCTATTGGTTATTAAATATGCTGAAAGGTCAATCCTAATTAAAAAAAGAGTTGGAAAGGTATCAGAAAATTCTGTAAGTTTCATTCCACGTTTCTAAAGCAAAGCCTTTTATCTCTCATGCTAATAAGGTGGATGTGAGCTGGGTGGCTGCACCTCTACCATGGCATTAGCTGAGGGCTTGAGCTCACACCTGAGCCCAGACTACCACATTGCCCACAAATCCCACATTGCCCACAAATCCCTGGCTCAGATGCATCAGCAATGCCCCACTCTCTCTACAAAAACCTGTTTTTTTAGAGTTTAGCCACCTTTTCCTGCTCACACCTTTAGGAATCTCTGGCTGGCACAGCACACTGAGCCTGGGCAGAGCAGGGACCCCACCAGGAGCCGTGGAGCACCCACAGGGACACGGGGGACATCTTCTGCAGGACATTACCTTCCTCCGTGACGCGGTGGTAGAAGCACCAGGGGACTCCAGCAGGGTGTGCCCTGAAGCAGCAGCCCTTCTTTGTGCACTCCCTGGGCTTGATGCCGGGGTGGCCGCAGTTTATCCTGCTGTAAGGATCATTGGGACATATTCTCTTCACTGTGTCAAGCAAAAAAAAACAACAAAGGAAGGAAGGAGAATGTGTTACTTCGTGCTCCGTCTGCCTGGTGATGTAATTCACAAACGAAAGGCAGGACACAAAGGTGAGGTCACTGGGCAGGTGTGATGGCTGTGATGACCTTCTCTGAACCAGTTCCAGGCAGCAGATTCACCCAAATCCTCACCCAGCCTCCTAGGCAAAGCTAAATTCCAAAGGGTGATGAACTGCTGTGCCCCAGGGACCACAGGAGGCAAAATTCACCCTTGGAAGGGGCTGGCAGCAACATATCTTTACCTATCCTAAATCCAGCAATGGGGTGAGAAGTCCTGTGCCTCCCTTAGTGGTAACACATGGGCTGGCCTCAGACCAGGGTTTTATTCATGACCCCATGCTCACCCCTGAGCAGCCTGGCTAACATAAGGAGAGGACCACCCAGCCCTCTCCGCGTGCCAGCTTAAGTTACAGAAAGGAAATAAGTCTTTTAGGAGAAAATCACAGCTCTGCCAGGCACTTAACACTAAAATCCCAAGTAAAGAGATTACACCACCCAGCTTGAATACTTCAGTTTTCCTCTCATGGAACAGTTCTGCTCAGAAAAGCAATTCGATGAAAATGGCACTCCAAGTTGTCGCTGCTTGTTTTTCACAGTTTACAAGAACTGCAAACAGTGCTCAAAAGCAAAACTGTTTTTTCCTACTGTAGTTCTGATCCCTGTTGACTAATCTCAATTTATATCAAGTTCTTCTGTTGGGTAGCATTGCCTTTGCACCCTCATGTCCTTTCATGTCGCCTGTGCAGCTGCAGAGACTGCCCTGAAGTTCTCCTAAGAAGGGGTTGTGCTGTCAGCCCAGCACATGTAGCTTACACTGAGTTAATTAACGCAGCTAATTACGCTCAGTTACTTAACACAGTTATGTAAAATATACAGCTAATCCTTGAAAGACTGGGATAGCAGCTGTTATCCTCTCTGAGAAAATAATGGTAAAAAATAGAAGCAGGATGCTGACAGATGACAAACAGGTAGCCACATAGAAACCCATTTAAACAAGTGCTGAGGATCCCTTGCTCTGCCCATGGACAAGAGCACAAATGACACTGAAATGTCTCTAAACAATCAGCACGGGTTGTTTGATAACTAGAAGCCTAAAGCAAGAGGAAATATATTGTGTGAAGAGGATGAGGCAGAAGTCTGATGGCTAAGCAAGGCTTGACTTTGCATTTTACTATCCCTGGTCTCCTAACAGAGGTTTGTCCCCATTTTCTTGCCTAAGTAGAAAAGCAGAACTGCTCCCTGGTTTTACACATTTCTGGATAATCAATCACGAGGTAGATCAGTGTTTCTGGCAGAGATATTACCTTTCTTTGGTTTAGGACTGTAGCACCAGGGGACGCTGGGGATTGAAGTGTTGAAGCAGCAACCAATTTTCTTGCACTCTGCTGCAGAGATCCCAGGGTAGCCACAGTTTGTCCTCTCCCTGGGAACCACTTTACACTGGCATTTTGCTGTTCAGGACAGAAGGGGCAAGTTACAGGGTGTCAGTTTGCACACTTGTTACAGAGGGGTGTTTATCAGATGCTTACTGCGAGCAATGCTCTTTCCCTGGATGCTTTCCCTCTTTTCTGTTCCCTGCCAAGACCACAACCTGAGTGGTTTAAATGCTGCTTTTAAACTCCTGCCGATTGTATTCAGGGCTGTACATCACCCTTTGAGGATCTGTGGTCTCACTTGCAGCCCAGCCAGCCCAGCACAGTGGGGTTTGTGGGCTTCAAATCGACCACACCAAGTGGGAAATCCCGAGAACTTCAAATACTATGCTATTAAACGTTTGCTGCTTTGCCCATCTCATGTGACAAGAAAAAGAGTTAAGGGTCCAGTGGATATTTAAACAGGTGTAAAGACACAAAATCTGTGCATTCTTGACAGGTGATTACAAAATACAGGATGATGTGCAAACAGCTGCAGGTAAGCTTTTAACATTTAAAGTCTATTGCACAGTCATCCACAACCAAGAAATTCTGGAGCTGTCCTCCAGCTGTCATTGAGTTACTTGCTTTCCACTCCTGGAGCTGTCTAAATGACTTGTCTCTTAATGAAGAGGCAGACAGACTCCTTTGAAACTGTCTTGACGTGGCAAAGCAGCATAAACCAAATGCCAGAAGACAATTTAAACAGAGCTGGCTCCCGTTCCAGCCCTGGTCCTGTTCTAGCGACCTTTGTAGTGGGTTCCTGGTTATTCCACCAACACAAGAGTTCACCTGCAGTCTTTCACGTTTTGCTATAGAGCTCTCTGAAAAAAAATTAAAAAGTAGGCTCCAGCTTTGGGAATAAATACCAGCAGAGAAAGCCTTTTGCTGTCTGGTCTGTTACAGCTGACAGGCGCTGGCTGCGGTCGGTGGGATGAGGGTCCCACACGTACCTGGAAGGCAGCAGGAGGTGGGTGTACTTACTTGGAGGTGCAATTCCCTCTGCCAGGGTGCTGAGGGCTATGATGAGGGTGACGGCGAGTGCACAGACCACCTTGAGATCCATGGCTCTTGGAAGAGGAGCGGTGCTGTTTTCCCTTGGAAGCTGCGGGTTTTATGCGCTCCTCGTGTTTGCCCAGCGAGCTCTGATAACATTGTTCCAGCTGATGCTTCACCCAGAAGGCTGGGTTTTCTTTTGTTTGGTTAGGAAGTGTTGCCATGCATATTTTGATATCCCGGAGATAAATTCCTGGGCTCCCGTGAGCTATTGATCATATATCTATTACGTACCTATAGATACATATCTATTACGTGATCCCATAATCTATCAAATGGATGCTGCTGGGTGCCTCTGGGTGCCAGAGCACCTCTGGGTGCTCTGATTTCATTGCCTTTAGAGTATTTCAGACCTCTGGGCACTTTTTATTTTCCAGTCACTACTGAAAAATACGTGAAATATTTCCTATCCAGGTGTATCTTTTCTGCCTTAATTTTTCCCTGGCCTTAAGGTTTTGGTTATGCTTACTCTGAAACAGGTAAGGGAGGAGGGCTGGAGCTGTGACACCTCCAAGCTTCAGGAGACCACTGTGCACCTGAAAAAATACACAAACACACAAAGTGGAAGGTGTGACTCAGAAATTCTGAGCCCAGCTAAGGCCACTGTTGGTTTCCACACAAGGGGATTCAGGAAAAGAAGGTAAGATCAGGAGAAAAACCCAAAAGCCCAAGAGGATCAACAGCACAGAGACACAAGAGAAGAAATGAGAGTTTCTGTATGATCTCAGCCTGCCCCACAGGTGCTGTGCCTGTCCAGGCATCAGCCCTGAGTGTCCCAGTTTTATTTTGGAGTTGTTGCCCTGTGCAAGGTCCTGTTCCAGGGGTGCCACAGCAGGGGCTGTCCCCACCCCCTCTGCCTGATCCCCAGAGCAGGGCAGCACTTCCCAACCCATCCAACACCATCTGCATGTGGTTTGCCAAAACCAACTTCTAAAGCACTATGTTTGACCCATTAATTTCCTGATTGCTTTTCTCCTGCTTTCAAAGGTGGCCTCCAAGGCAGCCTTTGGGCTGTTTTGGGACAACAGGCCTTGGGACTTGGACTGCTGAAGGCTTTATTCTTCCTTTTAGATTATTTTCTGCCATTTACTGTAACGTTTCTTAACTTCTAGCTACTTCTCAACTCTTAAACACAATCAGAGCAGTGCCAGGGAGGGGGAAAAGCAGTGGGCTGGTGGGACCATCTCTGCACCCTCCCCACAGGCAGGGCTGGCTGCAGCCCCTTGAGTGCTCTGCTGCATCATTTTCCTGAGAAAACCACCAGATAACTCTTCCTGTTCATCATCAAAATAAAGAGATTCAATGCACGTTGTTGATCTTTGACAGAATTGTGTCTTCTTGCTTTTGAATATTACATATGAGTTTGTTTTGTGCATCTTTCCTTTACAGAGTTTAAAGTGAGAACTCTCAGCTTCTACAGCTGTGTTTTGGAGGAAGTTTATTTGTTGAAAAGTATTTCCAACAAAGTGGGAGGGGTTTCCTTCTACAAGGGAGAAAAAAATAATAGGGTTCTTTCTCCTAAAGGTTAACTTATTTAATACTTTATGGACTCTATTTATATCCATCTTATTTAAGACATGGGTGGCATTTCTCACGGAAAGTCACAATTCATGAATTAGATATTTTGTGTATCCTCCATTTCACAAGATACCAGGCTGCAGGTGGGCGAGGGCTGTACTCCATCACTCAGCAGCTCGTACCACACTTTTTACTTCCAGCACTTAGAGAAAACGTCAGACTAAAAACTTAAAAATCCCGTTTTCCCCTTATGTGCAAAGGTCCACCATGATGCCTGTCCAGGGAAGTCATTGGTAGTTTTTCCACTCGCTTTCTCCTGAGGGAGCAGGGGGCGAGGTTGGCTGAAACACTGCCCGTGCATGAGAGGAAAGCAGCGATCCCGAAGGGGACTGTGCTGCTTTTGGACCTCTACGGAATTCTCAATAGATTATCAGCCCATCGTGTGAGTCAGCTGAAACTGCAGATAACGTTTGTCACTCCTGCTCCTTTCTGGACATTAATTAAGGCCTTATCTGCTGGCTGTCACCTCTTGGGCCCGATCCCAGCTGCGGGCACAAAGGCAAATCTGCTCTCGCTGCGGAAAGAGCGTTTGATTGGCATCGTAAAGCAAACACACAGCCACAAACGAGCTGCCTGCTTTCTGCCAGGGGATTACTTAAAGATCTTTAATATGTTTATATAGCAAAGCCTTGAAAATTATCTGGGGTTTCCCTGTAAATGTGTTTCCTTCTGAGAGGCCAGCACCTACCGAAACCTTTTGGTAACTCTGTCAAGGATCTCGGGGTCTGTGAGTGCCCGTGGCCAGAAGGGGCTTGGAGGGCTCCTTCCTCCTCTCCAGGCTCTGTATCCTCCCTCACCATCCTCCCCTTTTCCCTTTTATCTGTACTGTGGTGCTCTCATTTCCTCCCCAGCAAGGACATGGAGAAATCACCACAGCTGGCATTGGATCTTGCTGTGGATCAGTGGCATGCTGCAACTCTTTATTCTGCTAATCCAGAACTTTTGAAGGATAAGGGTATTTTTTTCCATCTCTTTTCATTTAAAATAACCAGCAAACAGTACAAATTTGATTTTCATCCTAAAGGGAGTGTTTTGTCCTGAAGGGAATTTTCCTTTTTGTGGTAACTGTTTGAATGCTGACATGAAGAAATCTGTCAGTGGGCCAACAGCACAAAGTAAATCCCAAGTTTTGAGTGCTCTCTAAAGTAAATCACCATGACAGAGAAAAAAAATCAGTGGCAAAGGAGAGGGGTGTCTGCAATTTGCTCCTTCCAGCAGTGCGAGGCACACAAAAGCAAGAGTTGGCACACAAAATGCCTCAAACCAGGGCAATATCTGTCTGTCTGCCAGATAACACTGAGGGGTCAAAAAAACCAAACAGACAAAACCCTACATCTTAATTCTGAAAATGGATAGCTCAAAGTAACCCCTGAGATCCATGGCTTTGATAAAGATCCCTACCAGAGATGTATTAATGTAGTTGTCAAAACCAACTTGAACCTTGTGTGTTCAAACCCCTTCGGGGGAATTTTGTCAAAGAATATGTCATTTTTACAAACCACAGACAGTGCTGGAAGAGGACTTTTGTCTACGGCAAACATGCTTGCCCAAGGTGAAGAGAAAGATTTAATTACTGAAGTTAATCAAATGTGTAACTCAGAGCTGACTCAGATCTAAAAGCCTGAATTTCAGCATCCAATACACTACAAAAACATTTGGTTGTGATGCAAAGCCCAGTGCCAGCTTAGAAATGCAGATCTGAGCCTGTAATTTTCCCTAATGCTTCTGGGGTCTCCAAGCAGTCCATGATCTCAGCATTGCTATCATTTTTTGTGAGCACCAAAATAACATCAGAAAATCCTCATCGGTCCTGAAATGAGGTGGGGACCAGAGAAGAGGACACACTGGCTGGAGCCAGCAAAGCAGGGAAATATGCATTTTGTTTCTCTTCTACACCCCATCAGATTTGGAGTGACCCAGAGAGGGGAAGAAACTCCTGAGAAATGCAGAAGAACTGATTCAAGATGTGGCCATTGAAAGGTCTTGTTATGATAATGGTGGTGATGCATTCCAGTTTACCATGCCACAGGCAGTGAGGGAGTCCAAATCCTGACCTATTACATTCTAAAAATGGAAACATAAACCAAGAAGAGTTATTAAACTGAGCTTAAAGGCAGAGTGAAGTGTGTGAAATGTTGGCAAATGGCAGGGTGCTACTGAAAGACACAAAATGAAAAACTCAGTAAATATTTACCATCGAACAAGAAATATGAAAAGGATGTCCTCAGGCACACATATAGACCCAGAGTAATTAAATGAGAGAATAAAGGAAGCTACTGGAAGAAAAAAGACCTTTTTTTCTAAAGTCAAATAAAGAAAATAGAAAAAAAATACTGCAGGAAAGTAAAATCACATAGAGGTAAACAAATAACTTCAGATAGGAGACAAAGGTCAGCAATCACAAGGGAGAGGAGAGGATTTTTGTTCAACATCCTCATAAATGATCAGGAAAGCTTGGTGAACAATGAAATGATGAATATGCTGATGATTCAGAATTATTTTTCATATTTTTTAGAAAGTGCAGCTAGCTCAACAGTTGTGGAAATACCTTACAAGATTGACTGGGTGATAAATGGTAAATGAAGTACGAAGTAAAGTGCATGGAGGAAGAGTAACTGAAGTATATAATCACCAAGATGGGCTGCAAATTAGCTACTGTCACTCACACAGCTTCCCATCACTTGGATGTGCCAGCTGAATATTCAAAGTGGCAAAAAGGCAAATTGGTTTCAGTAGTTATTAGGAAATGAGTACAAAAGAGAAAACATAATTCTGGTACGGCCCCAGTCCCTGCTGCTCCCATGCCCACGTCCCTTTGTGACGTTGTGGCTGCCCTGAGTTAAAAAGGAGACAGTGTAATTAGAAGAGATGCTGAGAAAAACCCTCTGGCTCATGAGAGTGATGCCTTAAGTTTTAACTTTTATATTTTTCCAATCCTGCATTCCCAGTGTGTGACTCTGCAGTGTCCTGCAGCCTGGGAGCTGCTGCTCTCTCATGCTGAGACAGACAGAACAAAGCCTCTCCAGGCTGCTCTCCAAGGACACCCAGCCCGGCCTAGGCCCAAAATGTGTAACCCAGCATCTTGAGAAGGGGGGCAAGCTGAGGGGAAATTCCATCATTAGCTAAAGTTTAATCGGTGAAATTGGGTTGAGATGCAAATGGACCAAAGCTATAAAAGTGTGAAGAACTCGTGACTCGGGGTCCATCTTGGGTGCAGCCTTTGGCCTGCCCAGGGTGTGCCTCTGAAGGCCTTTCAAATAAATATCCACCTTTATTCCCTTTCTCCTGTCTAGTCTCTGTTTCTAGGTTGGCTTCTTTAGGCATCAAGAGCAATGAGCTATGGAAAAATGTTTTGAAGAGTGTAGGGATCTTAGGAACTAAGTTGTCACAGGACAGACGGGGAGATTGTCTCCTGGATAAAAACAGGGCAACAAGCAGAGGGCGGGATGGTTTCCACTGTGGGGAGAGGTCATGAGGAGGCTCCTGCAGAGAGTTGTTCTGGGGCCTTTGCAGCTTAACAGGCTCACAAACCCTCTGAAAGAGGAGGTGAGAGGGTAAAATCTGTTGGCGACACAGAATTTCTGCGGTAGTAAAAATATGAGGCAGTTGCTCGGATGGATTGTGCAAAATGGAATGACTGCAGAGCTGGATGGCATGTGAGGCTTCATGTCTGGAAATATGGAGTGATGCACACCTGGGAAAGGAGCAATCCCACCTTTCCAAGTGCAATAAAGGACCCTGATCACTCGGGTTGCTGTGAGTGCAGTGTGAGGATGACAGGAGCATATGGAGGATAGCAGACAGCTTTGTGAAAGCACCAGCTCAGTGCTTAGCAACCGTGAGAAAAGCAAATGACAGATTAACAATTCTTAGGCAATGAATAGAGAATCATAGATTTACAAAGTTTTTCCATTTTATAAACCCACCCTGTGTCTACTTTTTCATGCCGTGTTCTCAGTCTCCAGCCTGTAAAAGGTCCCGTGGTGGGGACGGCGGTGTGGGACAGCATCCACACCAGGAATATTTATGTACACCAGGTCTCTCTACATCCATACGGGTCACAGGAGGCAGAGCTCAGGGTCTCATCTAACACAAAAGTCTCAGTGGTAGGTTAGAAGCACATGAAGGAACATGGTTCATCACCAAGCATAGGGATATGATGCAATTCAGCTGCAGATGCTAAAATTTCTGCAGGTCTGAAAAGCAACCGGATGAACTCATTGAAGAAAAACTGTTTGAGGCTGTTAAATCCCCAAACTACACATCTATCTCAGGAAATGTCTAAGCTGCAAATCCTTGGAGGTTGGAAGGGTATTCTGTGAAAGCATCACTGCCTGTGGCTGGCAGGACTTGAACAAAAGTTATACATAATTTCTCAGAATAAAACAACGAGAAAGCATTCAATAAAGTGATGGGGCAGGAGTGGGAAATGAGAATAATGTAGTGTATGACTGGATTATCTCTGCTCCTTGTTGAAGTTTTTCTGTAAGCACCTGTAACTGGCACAGGGACCTGGGCTGGGGATGGATTAACTCAGTTTGGCCGATCCCACGATTGCATCATTGCATCTTTTGATTTTCATCATTTCTCAGGGACATCTTTTCAAATCATCTAGTGCAAGTTTCAAGCTCAAAACCAAGATAATCTAGTTTGGGTTTAATACTGAATCTGGTAAAAACATCCCAGTTTGGAGAATGGAAAATGCTGTGGTGGGTGGAGCTCCGCGGATGATTCTGAAACTCACCAAAACCTGGAGCAAACCCATGCCAGTGGATTGGTTGTGATTCCCAGAAAGAAGAGCCAAATCCAGCACCACTGGAGATGTGGGGAGGGTTTGTGAGTCTGTTCCCTTGCACAGTGACTGGTAGGAGGGAGGGATTGGTGCAGGTGCAGTGAAAGAGCATCACCTACAAGAGGCACAAGCCAACGCCTCTCGCCTGCACACAGGGACAGGGGATCACTGAGATCACCCAGCAGCTCCAAACACTGATGTTCTGAGGGCAATGGCATGGAACAGCTGATATATATCACCCATACTGTATCACTTCAGCATAATTCATTCATTAATGTCAGAGCAATTGGCAGTGTAAATAGGAGCAGGCAGGGGTCAGCAGCCATTCACCCTGCAAGCTAAAAGGAAATGTTCCCCCTTTAGTTTTCTGGCAGTTTCTTAGAGCAGATTGAGAGCTCTGGGTTTCACCTCGTGTGTCAAGGACTATTATTTGGGACACATGAGATATGAAAAAAAAAAATCCACGGTTCTCATTTGCTACTATGGGAACAGTGATCAAAACTTTGAAAACCAGGCAATGCAGGCAAAGGGCTGCAAGGTTATTTCTGACACAAATAGCTAAAGAGATACATACAAATGAGAAATGCCTGAAATAGGAGAAGCAGGAGTCCTAGGAAATAATAAGTGAGCCTAAGACCTCGTGTAGGAGGAAAAGGTCATTTCAGAGAAGTTTTGCCCTAGTGGTTTCAAAAGTGGGCAGCGAAAAGAAGCTGCCTGAACTGCTGTCTCCAGCTGATGGTGAGGACTGGAGAGGCTCAGAGGGATGTGCAGTGTGACAGGGTCTGTAAAAGAATTGAGGTTAGAAAGTGACCTGGGCTGGCTCAGCTGAGCTGATAGCAAAAATTACCTACAGAGCTGGCAGAGTGGAGCCAAGATTGTTGCTGTTTTTAGCAAGTTTCAGTTATTGCTCTTTTTACTGATGACTGTGAGGGGAGGAAATATTGGCCAGGAAGTGTTTCTTCTGCACTAATTAAATGTGGTTAATAACAGAGGGAGAAATATTAAGCTCCAGTGTTAGCAAGAGTTGATATATGGGGATTAGTGGGAGAGCTCCTTCAGGGGACAGCTGTGTCTCTATACAGTTCAATTCTTCAAGGCATTTAACAAAATAATGGTAGAAAAATGTAGAAAGTAGAAAGAAAAGAAGTAGAAATTTCAACAGAACAAAAAGAAAGGCTAGCTATGAAATTCCTTTGAAATCTTCCCTTTAAAGATTTTAAAGAGACTGGACGTACAAAGTGAACTGTAAAGTTCTGGCAAGAATCGGAAAAGAAAAAAAAATTCTTGAGACAGGAAAATCTTAACAAGAACGTCTTATTTTACTTTGGTTTTTTATAATAAGTTACTGCAGGTGAGAGCTTTGCAGAAGCCAGAGCTCAGGCCTAGAGGAGCACGTTGGAGGTTTCCAGCTGGGATGAAGGATGCCACGGCAGAGGAAATGGCACCTGAGGCTGCCCTTGCTGTGTCCCACTTACCTGGGGTAACCCCACAAAAAAGGATGCAACTGCTCACTCATCCACAGCTGAGGTGCAAGAACTGGATCAAATGCACCCAGCAGGATTAAAATACAGCTGTTAGAGCTGGTTGGGATCCCTCCAACATAAAGTTTTGTCAGGATGAGTAGATTGAAGCAGAAACTTGATGCCTGCAAGGATTGCATTGGCAAAACAGGGCTGTGACAGCTCTTCCTGACCTGAAGGTGTTCTGGGATGGGGCAGAGAGCAAGGAAGAGGGGTCCCTGTCACCTCTACAAAAAGCCATTTGCAACAGTTCCTGGGAGGGAAAATCCATCTGGGCTTTTAAAAACACCAAAAATATCACTCCTGGTTCACTAATTCCCTGATTCTGGAATACTCAGCAGCTGGGAGAACACTTGAAGAGGACACTTGCCCTCTTGTTGTGGGCAAGGGTGTCCAAGGCAGCACAGCTTTGCCCTTCCACCTTGCCAAGGAGGTGGCACTGGCTCAATCTTCCTCACTTTCATCTGAAGTCCTATCTCAGATCTGCAGGGCAAAGTGAGAGCTAAAGCCAGAAAACCCCTTTGACAGTGACAACATAAAGCCAATTTGGAGCAAATAGCAAAGCAATCAAACTTTGATGATGAAAGATTTTGTTCACATTTTCTGTATATGTCACACAGACAGTGCAGTAGCCCAAGTGGGCTCTCACGTTGGATCACTGGTTTAAATCTGTCATTTGTAGCACAATAAAGTGAATTGTCAAACATATTTCTGTCCACGGTAGCAAAACAGCAATTAATCCATGCCCATAAATACAGGGGGGGAAATGCTAATACTGCAGTAAATCAAGCAGCTTCCCTCTCTAACATATTTTGCTTTTCATAAATGAGACCTGAATTCTCAATGTCTCTCTGCTAATGGGAAAATTCTTAAAACCTAATTAAAAAGTCTCTATTCAATGGGCTGTGGAGAATTTATAGCAGTGAAACTGCCTGTGTCGGACAGATATGCTACTGATAGTCCTGTGGGAGCCGATGATGAAGGGACTGCAAATACGAGTGGAGAGGAAAAGGAAATAGGAGAGAAAAAAGAACTGGGCAGCAGGCTGGGCTTTGTTTCAGACAGCTGTGGTGGTGTGTAGGGAGGCTGGGGAAGGGACAGGGCTGGGAACATGCTGGTGTCAGCCCTAAAAAAGTGCTGGTGTGATGCCTTAAGTTTTAACTTTTATACTTTTCAAATTCTGTATTCCCAGTGTGTAACTCTGCAGTGTCCTGCAGCCTGGGAGCTGCTGCTCTCTCATGCTGAGACAGACAGAACAAAGCCTCTCCAGGCTGCTCTCCAAGGACACCCAGCCCGGCCTAGGCCCAAAATGTGTAACCCAGCACCTTGAGAAGGGGGGCAAGCTGAGGGGAAATTCCATCATTAGCTAAAGTTTAATTGGTGAAATTGGGTTGAGATGCAAATGGAGCAAAGCTATAAAAGTGTGAAGAACTCGTGACTCGGGGTCCATCTTGGGGGTAGGCTTTGGCCTGCCCAGGGTGTGCCTCTGAAGGCCTTTCAAATAAATATCCACCTTTATTCCCTTCCTCCTGTCTAGTCTCTGTTTCTAGGTTGGCCTCTTTAGGCATCAGGTGAGATCCAGTGACTGTGGTAAAAGCCACTGGGGCTTTGGAAAGGCAACAGCAACAACATCTCTGAGGAAAAACGTGTGCTGAGAGCAGGCTTTGCCACTGATGAGCCTCATGCAAACCTGATGGATTCAGGGGGAGTTCACAGCATTTCTCGTTTCACCAGCCACAGAACAAACACTGCTTTTCTCCCAAAGTAAAACCAGTTTGTCCAAAGCAGGAACAGGCTCTTGCCCAGCATTACAGGCATGTTCCTGCCAGGCAGGTAAATAAAAGAGAGCAGCCCAGCTCTCTCACCAGCCCTGCCCCCCTGAAAATGCTTAATTGGTGGACAATGTCCCCCTCCTGCACCTTTAGAGATCACTGTGTTAAATCCTGAGCTGGTCACCAGTGCAGAGCACAGGTACACAGCACTTTGCAGCCAAGGATCTCTCACTGGAGATACTCCAGAGCCATCTGGACACAATCCTGTGCCCTGTGCTCTGGGATGGCCCTGCTTGAGCAGGGAGGTGGCACCAGCTGAGCCACTGTGGTCCATTCCAGCCTGATCCATCCTGTGAAGGGCTTTGAGGTGGCAGCACCCACTGCTGACAGGAGGCCAGTGGGGTTAAATTGCTTGTAAACCAAACTATGAGCTCCTGGTTGTTGAAACCCACTGTTCCTCTGTTCTACAAGTTCTGTTTCTGGGTTTTAGTCCCAGCCTGCTTGGACTTTGTTTGGAGTGGTTCAAAACCTCTTTATTCACCTCCTCGATAACAAAGGAGAGGTTTGGAACTGCGGAGAACATGAGGCCCCTGTAAAAAAAGGGGACTGATTCCTGGAGAACCCAGGCACCCCTCCCTGCCTGCCAAATGTCCTCCTCGTTAGGCAATAGGAGCAGCCACTTTCACCTAATGCCCATTTAATTGTTTGCATTAAGAAGGGCCACCTGCAAGGGGAGAAGCTGAGAGGGAATTATGTGAGTCAGAAGGAAGCCTTGGAAGTTGGGAGCCCCAGCCAGCTGCTCTCACCTGAAGGCTCCAGGACTGGGGCTTTTCCCCTCATTCTCTCCTCTAGCCTGGACTGGAAGTAAATCTCTGGCTCAGTCCCTTTGCCCCTTTAAGATATTTTTATTTAGTGAAATTGCGTTAACAGTGAGAAGAAAGTCCTGCCAATAATTTAATTTGAATTATTTGTTGCCACCTCTACCAGCCCTGCTGTTTGTGCTGAGATCTATTCAGAGTAACTCTTATGTAGTAAATGCTTTGTTTACTATCCCTAAGAGTAGTTTTATACAAACTTTGGTTAGACTGTTTCCTACCAGTTATGGGAGTGAACACACTGGTCAGGAATTTTCAGGCAGAGGTTTTCTTCCCATGCTGGAACTAAACTTGGCGACTGTAACTGCATGAGGTAACAAAATGATTGCAACAGCAAGGCCTAATTTGGTGAATTTTTTGGTATTACATTGGTCTCAGAGATTTGCAATGTTCAAATGATCCCTAATCTTGGCCTTTGGGAAATACAGATCAGGTATGAAATGATGAGATACCCTCAGATGAAATGCTCCTGAAAAATAGCTCTCAAACAGATTTCAGGTGAGAGGACAGCTGGGAAGTTCCTTAAAGGGCAACCTTTCCAATGAGGCTTTCTCCTTTTTTGAAGAAGCCTGTCTGGATATGGAAAGGTGAAATTCATTTGCTTTAGATGTCACCAGGGTCAGGGCTTCAGCCTGGCATAAACATTTGGCTCCCATTCACATTAAGTGGGTCATCCTAGCGCCAACAGGACTTTCTGGGACTTTCCTGACCTCATTCACTTCACCTTTTAACAGAAAGAAAGAAAACAAGTTCACCTGTGTCCTTGGAGAGACCAATTCCTGTGCCGTGGTGGCAGCACAATGGGTGAATGGGGACAGGATGAGGACAAATGGCTTTGTGTGCTCCATCTGTCATCTTTATGTTCCTCTAGGATATAAAAATGCGAGTCATCTGTCTGTGGGACTGATGGGGAGAAAATAAACCCTTAAATAATCTCTCTCTCTCTCTCTCCATCTCTTTCTTTCAGCTGGTTAAATCAAAGAGGCTTTGTGCATAGAGACCTCTGTAAAGCAGAGGTGCTTTAAGTCCTGTGCTTCACAAATATTTGGGCCGTTCCTGTCTTGAACTCACCCCTCTCTCATGACACAGCTCGAAGGAGGGTAAGATTTAGGAGAAAGAAATAATTTTCTCTTAACATCCTTTTACCTTTTTAGACATCTTAAAATAAAAAAAAATGATCATGCCATAATGAATATTTGCTTTAACAGCTTCAGGTTCCTGCTTGCACTGCAGGTTACCCCTCTGACTAGATGTCAGTGTGGGTCATTGATGGCTTCAGGTGGCTTGATGTGGCTGTTCATGGTGACCAGGGAAAACAGCCCAGCAGAAGCCCCATCCTAATGTCCCTGCCTTGTTCCTGCTTGAGCTGGTGGATTTCAATCTGATTCCAGGAAAATGAGCAGCAACCCCAGACTGAGGTGGCCAGGCCCCTTTTCACCTGCCTTCACACCCCAGGAGGCTCCGTTCATGCTGGGTCAGCGCTTGCTCCTGAAGGAACAAGGCTGGAATTGCTGGATCAGCCTCTGTCCCAGGCTTTGAGAGCCAGCCTTTCGCTCCAAGCTCTTGCCTACCTCATTTTCCTCACAGGACAGAGTCAGCAGTCCCTCTTCTCAGGAAAGCAGCAGGATGAAAGCAGATTTCAGCAGGTTCTCTGCTTCACCCCCTTGCCATCCAGCTAAACTTAGAAGGTGTCTTTCCTCTCCGGTCCTCCATAACAAGCATCCTGGACTTAAAAGTTAGCAAAACTGGTTTTGAAATCACGAATTAATTAGGTTGGAAAAGACCTCTGAGATCATGGAGTCCAAAAAATTCTCTTCCACATGCTGTGGGGTGTGGTTAATTATTCAGAGCTGAAGTCATGGGAGTAAAAGACATCTGAAATGCAAGATCCCTGCAGGAGACGGGGAGGGATGAAGTCACAGCCCAGCACTTTTTGCCCCACTTTCCCTGAAACCACAAGTGTCCAGGGATAAAGCAGCAGGAGTTCAGCTTTAACTGGGCCACAGGGAGGGCAGGCGCTGCACCAGCCATGGCTGGACCCTGCCTGTCCTTGGATCTGGGGCCATCTCTGACCTGAAGGAGCTGCACCTCCGGAGCCAGTCGAGGGCTGCATGGGAAGAGCTGATAATTGCAAACTCCATGTTTTCCTCCAGCTTTTCTCTTCTTCAGCACTATTGGGACAGGAAAGATGAAGGGATTAATTACCGGAGATAATTTTTATCTTTGTTTTTTCTTTACAGATTGAGCACATTTGGGTATGCCCAAGTCGCTGAGTGCTCTCCCTCAGGGCTCAGTTTGGTTGTCTGCACCCTTAGTCCCACCTGCAATACCCCATGGCACCTACAGCACTCCTGGGAGCTGGGGAGCACCACACAGGACATGTGGAATTTGCTTTGGGGCACTGAACACCCCTGTGTGAGCATCCCAGTCCATCCCTCAGCCTCTCTTCCCTGTCATGGTTCCTGTGCACAGGTGGTCTAATGCTGCTTGTTTAAAAGATTCCCATAATCCAGGGGTTCTGAGGGGTCCTGTTTCCCCCTTCCCCTCCCTCCCTTCACCAGCAGCTGAGCACATCCATGCCTGAGCTTGCTGCAGAAGAAAGGAATCAATTGTTTCTGGTTAATTTGTGTACTTAATGACCTTAAGATAGAGTTGTTTTCCTTTGGCTTGGGCCAGAACCAGGATTACCCTCATCTCCTAGCCCTTGTTCTTGCTCCCCAGTCGAGCTCAGAGGAGATCTCTGCTATCAGCACTCAGTGGCATTCCCAAGTGCCTCCTGCCATGCCACAGCCGTGGAAGATCAGGCACCACACCACAGGCTGTCCCCTGGCAGGACCTGAAGGCTGCATGTCACAGAATCACAGATTGGTTTGGGCTGGAAAAGACCTTAAAGATCATCCAGCTCCAACCCCCTGCCCTGTCACAGGGTCCTGCTGACAGCTTCTGCTTGGTCCCTCTATTCATGACAACCCTTGCTGTCACTGATGGGTGGCCAGCCATGCACCCAAAATAGCCATGAACTCAGGGCTGCACTGCTTTCCACTATCAATAGGCCCGATACAGGTCAATCCGCTAAGCAAAGGGCTGCTTAGTGAAGGAGGTTATGGTCCTGGCCTGCTGTCAGAAGCAGAATATGTTAATTTTCACAGTTTATTGTGGGGTTTTTTCTACTCATATCAGTCCCTGGCCCCTCTCTGTGCCTGCAGCCAAAACGTTGCAGCGCAGGCTGGTGTGCCCCTGAACATCACCCTGAGGAGCCTCTGAGGGGGTGGCACTGCCTTTCCCTGTGGGAACAGAGTGCTGGCAGTGCTGGAAGCTGCAAACATCAGCTACTCAGAGGTGTAAACACAGGGGACGACCTCGGTGTGGTATGAGAGTGATGCCATGAGGCTGTGGGCAGTGCCATGCTCCGTGTGACAAGGGATGGTCACTGTGAGAAGGGATGGTCCCTGTGACACACAAAGGGCTCGAGCAAAACCCCTCAGCTCCAGTGGGGCAGAGATGATGGGTTTGGTCAGTGGGGTGGCTGCCTTTGGCCTGCTCTGAGGTAAAACCAGGCCTTTTCCCTCCATCCCCTGGGAATGCTGTGCCACGGCCACCTCACTGAGGATGCCCCAGTGATGCCTTACGTTTTAACTTTTATATTTTTCAAGTTCTGTATTCCCAGTGTGTAACTCTGCAGTGTCCTGTAGCCTGTGAGCTGCTGCTCTCTCATGCTGAGACAGACAGAACAAAGCCTCTCCAGGCTGCTCTCCAAGGACACCCAGCCCGGCCTAGGCCCAAAATGTGTAACCCAGCACCTTGAGAAGGGGGGCAAGCTGAGGGCAAATTCCATCATTAGCTAAAGTTTAATTGGTGAAATTGGGTTGAGATGCAAATGGACCAAAGCTATAAAAGTGTGAAGAACTCGTGACTCGGGGTCCATCTTGGGTGTAGCCTTTGGCCTGCCCAGGGTGTGCCTCTGAAGGCCTTTCAAATAAATATCCACCTTTATTCGCTTACTCCTGTCTAGTCTCTGTTTCTAAGCCTCTTTAGGCATCACCAGGTGCCAGAGGTCCAGCCAGAAGGTCTGAAGCATCACAGCTTGTCCCACCCTGGCTGGGCACAAACACCCCCAGCACAAATCCTTTTATCCTATTTCATTTCATAACACCTGAAAGGCTCTGACTGACCCTGTGCCTCTCCTATTCCTCCTTTTCCATGGCAGTTAAAGGCACGTCCACAAGGAACCTTTCTGAGCTGTGTACAGCAAGGATTATACAAGATGATGCCACAGAAACTGATTTAAATAAATCTTACACTATTAGCAGATTAACTAAACATTTAGAAAATCTCTTTTCCCCTCTGAATATGGGCTTATTTTTTGAGTTCATTTCTCTTGGAGAGTGAAAATTGATTTGATCTTTTGTAACACAGTCCTTGAGGTATGTTCTCAAAGCCACTTTATTTTTCCTGTTGTCAAATACACAACAGAGTGAGAGGCACCCATACAAAATTTGAAAGCAGC
This sequence comes from Pachycephala philippinensis, assembly GCA_013397055.1. Lineage (NCBI taxonomy): Eukaryota > Metazoa > Chordata > Aves > Passeriformes > Pachycephala > Pachycephala philippinensis. The sequence continues at coordinate 55,739 of VWZT01005877.1, read as the reverse complement.
AACACAGATTTACTCCTTGATTCTCTGCTGGTAGAATGGGGCTGCTCCCTTTGAGCTGCTGAGTGGCCTAAGTCCAAAATTAAATCAGCTTTTCACCAACTCAAGAAAGAAAGAAGGAAGCTGCAATAATTCCTGATCTGATTCAGAAAAAATGTTATTTTTTAACTGCTCAAAAAGCAGCACTGGTAGGAAAGCAGATCTATGTGTGACTGTGCTACCACAGCTAGGAGACACACAAATGATTGGTATCCCAACCTTTACCATCCCTCCTTTTCACAGGAACAATTCTTAAAGTGTCTTCATTTGTTGTGTCCATCATGATCCTGTACTACATTTTTCCTGTGCACATAACTTCATAGCCATAAGCATAGTATTCACTTAATGTTTAGTGTTTCTTGATAGTGAAGAAAGCTCCCTATGAATTGTTATGTAGCAGCCCAGGCTAATTTCACATGCTGGATTTTACAATTACTGGATGCTGGTAGAGAAACTCCTGAGCTTTGTCTCTGGGTCAATGCTGCCCACAGCCAGGGACGTGGTGAGGACTCAGGATAATGTCCATCTGCAGGTTTTGGGCAGGATGGATCCAAAGGAAACAGTCCCTTTTGAGGCTTTTATTTTACATTGGTTGTGTTTTTTCGATCACACTAATTTCTATTGTGGAGTTTTTTTACTGTTTTAGGTTTTTTAGTCATTTTTTATTAACTCATTTTTGGCACATTTAAAGCAGGCTAGTGGCTGATGCTGGGCAAAGGAAAGTTCAACCATCAAGTTGGGCATTCTCACTGGCCTGGCTCTTGTTTATCACTGGGTGTATGTTCTGCCAGTTGCTAAATAAGTTATTCTTCAACACAGTGAACCAGCAAATCAATGCTTTTATATGTGTGTGCAGCAATATTTTGTATTTACTTCTTAAATTATGCAGGTGATGGGGAGCCTTCAAACAGTGCTCAGTCCAAGGGACAAAATGAACAGGGTCTGCAAGTGCTGGGGAAAAAAGGAAAAAATGGGGTTTTTTTCTTTAGTGAGGCAAATTAGTGCAGACCCAAATGAGACAGGATTTGCAGAGCGGCTTGTTATTATTCCTCCTTTCTTTTATCAGTGTTTGGTGGGTTTGATACCTGTGCTTCCAGATAAAAGGCAGAGCAGTGGTGCAGGCCCTCCACTCCAGACTCTCTCTGGATAATGTGCACAGGTTGTAGCACTGGGGAAATTGGGATTATGGGTCTGGTGGAGCTGCACTTCTTCCTGCTGCAAAACCACCGTTGGCAAAATAGTCAGGAAGAAGCCCCGTTTCCGTGTGTGCCTCTGGTTTCTGGTGCTTCCCAGGAATTTCCACAGGGCCTGAAGAGAGGTCATTAAATGTTACACTCATTGCAGTAATTGCTATCCATGGGGACTGATAAAGGCTCAGTCAACATTGCAGAGCTGGTGACGTCAGTGGGGTAAAAAAGGTGACACTGCTGCCTGCCAAGCTTTGGGGTGGAGGGGTTACCCCAGGCAGGCACCAGCTGGGTGCAGGCAGCCCTCGGGAGCAGGCAGCTTTTGGGAACAGGCAGCTTTTGGGAATGAGCAGCCCTTGGGAACAGGCAGCTTTTGGGGACAGGCAGCTTTTGGGAAGAGGGAGCTTTTGGGAACAGGCAGCTTTTGGGAACAGAAGTCCTTGGGAATGGGCATCTTTTGGGAACAGGCAGCCCTTGGGAACAGGCAGCCTTTGGGAACAGGCAGCCTTTGGGAGCAGGCAGCCCTTGGGAACAGGCAGCCCTTGGGAACAGGCAGCTTTTGGGAACAGACAGCTTTTGGGAATGAGCAGCCCTTGCGAACAGGCAGCCTTTGGGAACAGACAGCTTTTGGGAACAGGCAGCT
>VWZT01005877.1:36727-53636 GCA_013397055.1 Pachycephala philippinensis | reverse complement strand
TTGGGAACAGGCAGCCTTTGGGAACAGGCAGCCTTTGGGAGCAGGCAGCCCTTGGGAGCAGGCAGCTTTTGGGGACAGGCAGCTTTTGGGGACACGCAGCTTTTGGGAACAGGCAGCCTTTGAGAACAGGCAGCTTTTGGGAACAGGCAGCCTTTGGGAACAGGCAGCCTTTGGGAACAGGCAGCCCTTGCAGGACTGCAGGAGCCCTCGGGAACAGACCGCCCTTGCAGGACGGCAGGAGCCCTTCCTGGGGGAAGGATGCCAGTGGGCTGGAAGCTCTCCCCGATAGCTCCCCTATCCCTGGGATGGCTCTGGCTCTGCCCCTGCTCTGCTGCAGCCCTCACACTTCAGCTGTGTGTGTGATCTGTGTGATTCTCATGAGTGACAAATCCCCCGTGCCATGCAGGTCCCTGTGAGGACGGGTGTCACAGTGACATCCCTGGTGTCTCACAAAGGGATGCTGGCAGCACTCAGAGGGCTGTCAGGAGCAGCAGTCACCACCCCCCTCTCCAGCAAATCCATATCCCAGGCAGGGACTGGGATTTTTGGGTCCCAGAGTCAGCATTTGCAATGGGAAGGAGATTATATAATCACCTGAAGCAGCATTTCTGTATTTCCGGTCCCAATCTGTCAGTGACCAGAGCTGTTGCTGGCCAGCACAGCAGCTGCCAAAAATGAAAAGAAAAGAACTTTATAAATATGAACACACATCCATGCATACAGGTGGGTGAACAGGGAAAGGGAAGCCACATAAATAAAGAAGCATCTCTATTTGTAAATAAAAAATCATTTGGCTGCATGGTGCAAGATGGTCCCTGACTGTGTTTAAAATGACTGTGGCCCTTGGATTGAGAAAGCTGGGAAGGGCTGATCCCAGTGCAGCACACGTGCAGCACATCTGGCACTGCACAGCAGGCAGGGCTGCGAGAGGTGAAGACCTGGCATTTGTCAACACATCAGCTGGGATGCTCCCAGTTTGCTCTACCTGCTGCAGGCAGGGAGGCAACAGCTCTGAACCCCTGAGGCAGTGAGGTGTGCTCTGCCTCTGCAGACACTGACCTGAACTTGAAAGGGGGCAGCAGAAGGTCCTGGTTATAAACCACAAACATAAAGCTCTTTAACTTTTCCAAGGCATTTTTTCCTTTTTGGTTTGCTGGCTTATGTTTATTTTCAAGCCTATCTGCACTTGGAGGCTTCATTCCTTTCTCTGCTTTACTCCTTTCTCTGGAAGCACCTGGGAGGCCCAGTTCCACAAGACTGAAGGATGAGGTGGCCCGTGGGGCTGTGGTTTTCTCAGGAAGGAGCAGTGCAGAATTTGAAGGAGCAGAAGGAATTTGAGGAGGAGGAAAGGGTGTTGCCTTTGGAAGGGAATGAAGGCTTGAAGTTATCCTGTGCCTGTGGGGTTCTGCCTGCTTCTTGCAAGCAGGGAGCACATCTGCCTTCCTCCGTCTTGGCTTCCCAGTCCCCCAATCACTCTGTGCCCTGGTTTTGGCTGGGATAGAGTTAATTTTCTTCTCAGTAGCTGGTACAGGGCTGTGTTTTGGATTTAGCAGGAGAATAATGTTGATAACACACGGATGTTTTGGTTGTTGCTAAGTAGTGCTCACCTTAAACCAAGGATTTCTCGCTCTCCCATGCTCTGCCAGTGAGGAGCTGCACGAGAAGCCATGAGGGACAGGACAGGTGATCTGAATTAGCCAAAGGGATATTCCATACCCTGGAACATCATGCTCAATGTATAAACTGGGGGAAGTTGTCTGTGAGGGGCTGGGGGCTGGGCTGAGCATTGGTCAGTGCGTGGGGAGCATTGGGCATCACTTGTTTCTCTTGGGTTTTATTTCTCTCCCTGTCTCCTTTTCATTGTTGTTGTTATTAATGTTATTATTTTCAATTATTAAACTGTTCTTATCTCAACCCACAAGGTTCACCTTCTTTCTGATTCTCCTCCCCACTCTGGCAGGGAGGGGAGTGAGCAGGCAGCTGCGTGAGACTGGAGTTAAACCTCAACACTCCTGAATCTGCTGGACAGAATTTGGGAGAGAAACCACAGGAGAAGCTATTGGAACAGCGATACCAATTGCTGACAAGTTTTGTGCGAATTTGTGACTGCTCCCACTGAGGGAAAAGCAGGGATGTCGCAGGCTCTGGCTTGGCATCAGCTGCTGGGCTGATGGTCTGGTGCCTGCCCTGCCTGGTACGTGAGGGACAGCCAGGGGAAGGAGGGTGGGTATTTAGGGACACAGACGTGGAGAAAGCAAAGGGCTTGTGAGGCAAGAAGGTCTCTGAGAGGCAGAGAGGATCTGGGCTATTGCAGAGGAGGAGCTATAAAAATCAGGGATTATGGTGGCGTGGGTGGATGTGGGGATGCAGAGCCATGGAGGGGCAGGGACACCGAGCAGTCTCCAGCTGCCAGGGACATGTTTTCCTCCTTCTGCAGGGAGAAGCAGGAGGAGGAGGGGAAGGAAATCTTGGATAGATGTCACTTTTCCCCCTTCATTGCAGCCACGGTGCGATGAAATATTTTGTTTCTGGAGAATTTTAACTTCCACTTCCCTACCAGCTTTAAGAGTTTCTTAAAATTAAATTATCTGCTGTAAGTGTCTAGCACTGGGTACCTGTAGAGAAATATTTTAATGTGACGGCCTTATTTTTGCCCTGAGGCCTGTAAGATGGGATCCCATCCTAGTCCTAGTAAAAGTGCTCATAAAAAGGAAGGTTGCTAAACTTCTAAATAAACTTTTTTTTCCTTCTGCCATTGGTGAGTGACAAAATAATTTGTAAGGAGAAGGTTCTTTTTTACTGTAAATGTCCAATTATAAATTCAGCCTCCGATGGGAATAGACAGGTATTTAGGGATGTGGATAATAAATTGTTCAACAGATCTCTCTGGATCAAAACCAGCTCTGCAGTGACAGCTTACTGCTATTTCACTGTGATTTTTTTTAATATTTTAAAAATAACAGTATATCAAAGCATGAGAAATTCTGAGGCTGTGATTGCCAGGGCATCCCACAGCGTGAGGAGCCAGCAGCACTAGCACACAGCAGTCCCTCAATTTGGGGAGCTGGGACCAGAGGAGGCCTGGGGAGGTCTGTGGATGCTCTGACCACACTCCCAGGTGCTTGAGAGTCTCCTCCTCTGCTGGGGGAGCCACATCTCCTCAGTAACCTCTCCTCAGGCAGCCAAGAATGTGACAAGTGCTGTAACTGCTTTTGCATTACCCACTGCTGGTGGCTGAGGCACGAACTGTTCAGCGTTTATTTATTTATTTTTCAACAGAGGATGGAGGCAAAATTTTGCTGTATGCTGCCATCTGCTGTGGGCTTCATATGATTATGAGCATTTCACATTTGTTTCTGGTAGAGATAATGCTGCTTAGAGTAAAGGTGACCAAATAAATGACACGTGGAGTTGTATGAAAAGGATCTAAAACCCCTTTCCACTTGACCCTCTATGCAAAATGTCCTTCAAGCAGTGGGAAACCTGTAGGAAGGAATTATGGTTTACTGGTGATATTAAGTGCAAATTAGTTCCTCTAAGTGCTTCATGCTGTGGTGCTTCAAGACATTCTTGTTCTTTTCCCTTCTCATTTTTCCCTCCCTGCCTGCCTTCCCTCTCTCACCTGAAAGCTCCAGGGGGACCATATTTATGGCTGGCAGCCTCAGAGCAGAGCTCTGACGTGGGTGCCTGAGGCAAGGCCAGGCTCCTGTCTCAGCTGCCAGCCCTGTGCCTGCATTTACCTTGAGTAAATACGCTCCAGCTTTACGAGGTGGGGAAATCAATGATCTTTTTTCCTCTTGCCCATTGCATTCTCCAATTGCATTGTTCAGCTATCAAAGCTCTCTTCAGGGAAATGAACTGATGATGGAGTCAGTTTTCTTTTGATCAGGAAAGATTGGTCTGGTCATATTTTGACAGCCCAAAAGATTGGTGCATTTTTACCTCTCCCCTGCCAAAAATGATGCAAACTATTCAAATTCTTGTTCTTATACCTGGTGTCACAGGTGCCCCTGATGCTGGGGCCACAACCTGCTGTCCTCTACTGGGGCTGGAGCTTTACCAGCAAGAAAACGTGACAAAAGCAACAAAACAAACCTGGAAGCCTCTGCTCGTGTTAAATACATCAAAAGGGAGATTAAAGGCAATGATCGAGTGTGCTCTTTCAGTCCAGATAAGGAACACTTCCTTGTACCTTCCCTAAAGTCAAACACACCAAGTAAGCTCCTTTCTTACTGGGTTTTATGTAATCTGGGGCTCTTGGTGCCCACGGCTCTGATACTGCTTCTCACAGGGCTTTTTGTTGGATGAAATAAGTTTGCCCTGCAGGTCTTAAACCAGTGCTACACTCACAGAGGGGCTGGAGTGTGTGCCCCTTTCAGGGATCAAACTAGGCTGGAACCAGAACCAGCAGGATGCACAGTGCAGCACTTAGACTGCAAGTTTCCAACCTGCTTTGTTTGGATATTGGAGACACTCCAAAAAGTGAAGAGACTGATCTAATTTTTTTTTAAGCCTAATGTACAGTTCTTAAATTTGCATTTTCAGACTTATGTGAATCTTGCCCTACGAACAGAGCTGGGCAGATCCCCACCTCTGTGCTGGGATGTACCTGGTGCAGGATGTGTTAAAAACAAGTCAAAAGCAAGTTAAATGCATGTCACCTCTCAGAAGGCACTTTGGCTTCCTCAGACACCAAGTTTAGGCTCTTGTTTTTATGCTTATCTCTGCCTCTTTACAGAAATTTCTCGTTTATTTGTACAACTCAAGTGAGAAAAAAATAGGATTTTGGATTGGCCAAAGGAGAGCTCATCCATGTGATGTTTCTCAGAGTGTCTGGGAAGACTGAGCATTGAATAAAAGTTGCTTGTGGTTCATCCAAACGTACCAGCTTTGTCTCAGTTTCCAGACTAAACCATCGTGGTGACAGGAACAGATGATGAATGGCAAAGGAATTTTTCTTCACACACTGGACATTTCTTGCGAAGTCCAGCATGTGAAGAACATTGGATTAATTTCCTGAGGGTCTGTGACATGTTGCTGCAAGGCTGTGCCTATGAGCAGGTTGTGTTCCTAAGGGATGCTGTGGTTGTAATTTAACCCTGTGCTACACCAGTGATCTCAGTTCACAAACCAGGGGCTGTTTCATCAGCCTCTTTAATAACCTGGCAAATATACACTCCCCTAATATAAAGGTCTTAAACACTCCCAAGGTGTTTGCCATGAAACCCCTAATCAGGATTAGTTAAACCAGAGCTGCCTTCAGCCCCACCTGGCTTGGCAGCCCTCTGTACCTGCTCACGTGGTGTAGAAAATTATTTTTGTTGAATGAAGAGAAGAAATCCCCAGGAAAAAGGAAAGGCTTGGTAGCCTGCCTTGAAAACTCTTTGAAAAGTTGCTTTTCTGTGCACCAGTTAATTCCAGCTGTAATACTGGGTACCACTAAAGACCAGTTCATCAGTCCCACCTCTCTCTGAATAAAACTCAGTGCCCATGTCCATACAAAACACCTCCCACAGCAAATGTCTTAAACCCCCAGGTATTTTCACCTGGCTTAACATAAAGAAATATGTTAATATTGTGATTATATTTATTTTAAAGCCTCTGGCATGAATGTTAATGGCATAAGGAGGGGGAGGAAAATCCAACCGTAGGGAGTGACTCTTTTATGTGGCGAGGGAGTTGGAGCTGGATGATATATGGTCCCTTCCAACCCAAACCACTCCATGATTCTATGATTCTATACCCTGCTTGTGCATAATTAAGAGAGCACAGCAAGGGGTCTAACAGAAATCAGAAGGAAGATTGGAGGAAGATTTTCAGGCTCACTGGGCTGGGTCTACCCATAAGTGACTGTCATTGATCTGGGGGTCAGTGTGGCTTCTGGCTGGGAAGATTTCAGCAGCTTTCCTCATTTTACACTGGATTTCTCTTTAATGTAAAAGCAGACCACAATGGATACTTATCATACCGTCTTTTTATGGAAACACAGGAGTGCAAAAGGAATTTTCAGGGGTCCCTTCAGAAATATGGAATAACAACACTGTCAGCTCCAAGAGCAGCACCCTCTTCTCCAGACTGCTGAAAATACTAAAATATCAGCCATGTTGGGCTGTGAAACTGTCATGATAACAAGCAATGAACATTAAAACTCTTCTGAAAATGTCTCAGCTACACAAGGGTCCAACATACTTTGTTGTAGCTCTGTCGTGTTTCCATCAGTTGAAATTAATTCCGGTTTCTGTGTCAGCTTTGCAATAATGATTCCCTCTTCTTCTGAACAGGCTTGGGAAGTGCTGTTTCCATTGCACTGCCGTTTCTTCAGTCAGGGTGAAAGGTTTTGGTGCAGTGTCCTGTGATATCAAGGTTTGTATCCACAGAACAACATGGAGGTGGACAGTTCATGCGGGTTTGCTGTTTTCTCTCAAATTTGACCTGATACGTTGCAGCAAAAATGAAGTTCTGATTCTGCTGGCACTTTCTTGCAGCAGTGGTGATGCAAATACTGATTTAGAAGCACACAGACTGCATCCTAAACCACATCTCGAGCAGATCACCAGCACCTGATCAGGTGACAAGATCAATTTTGGCTGATATTGGAAGGCTCTGACAATATTATCCATTATTCAGCCCACGCCATCCCCAGCAGTCAATTCTAAAATTGAAAACTTTCACCCCAGGATTTTTGCAAAGGGCAAGTGTCAAACAATCAAGCATTTTCCAGTGTAAAAATAGCTCGGACTGTTATATTAAAATGGAAATCAGGAAACCACAGCAGCACTTCAGATGTTGTGTCCTTCGTCTGGCTGGCATCAGTCCATCCACACACTGGTGTCAGTAAGAGGCACGAAGAGTGTGGGATCTGTATTGTCTCATCAGCAGAGAAAGGGAGGGAAAGCAGGGCAGAAAGAAGCTCCTCTTCCATTTAAGTTCAGTCATCTCAGAATTTTCCAGTCAAGTTACAACCTGTTGCTCATTTCAGAGCTATTTACTGCAGGAAAACACCTAAGAATTCGACTGTTAGGAACTTTGGTCGCAGCAACATGATAATATATTTGACTTCAGAGATTGTTTTTTCTAACAGTTGAACATACCTGTCAAAAGTGCCAGCTTCCTGCTTCCTACTTCCTTTTGGATTCAAAGGAAGCTGCTGCTGCCTGTGCAACAGAGCATGGACCTTTTAGGGACCTATATGAATACTTTCAGGAAAAAAGGTATTTTTGTAGTCTGGTTCTTGGAAGGTAAGTTCTAAAACAACAGTGAGCAACCTGATCTAAAGTTCTGGTCTTTTTCTGCAAAACTTTATCATGACAGCATTCAGGGTTATCAGTCTTAGCTTTTTTGCTACAAGTAAAAATTGTAGCTGACAGTAAACACACACGCTCATCATCCAGCATCCATCTGCCTCTTCCATCCAAAACAGGCTGGATGTGCATCAAGTACAGCTGCCAGTAACAAAAATAAATGGTAAAAGGTGTTCTGTGAAGGTCGAGAGCTCAGAGCAGGTGACCAGAGGAGTGGGATGGGTCCTTCTGCAGGGCCGGAGCGTGATGTGGGTTTTCAGGAGGCCAAAGCATGGCTGCTCTCCTCAGGTCTGCAGTTCTTCTCTCTGGGGAAAAAAAAACCAAACAGTTATGCATCTGTTGCAAATGCTGGTGTTGCCACACATTGAATTCTGAAAGGGTTTTCCTGCTTTATTTAGGGAAACTGAGGGGCTGCTGGAGCCAGTCCTGCCAGAGGGATCATAGAAACATGGAATGGCTTGGGTTGGAAGGGACCTTGAAGATCATCCCATTCCACCCCCTGCCATGGGCAGGGACAGCTTCCACTGTCCCACGTTGCTCAGAGCCCCATCCAACCTGGCCTTGAACACTTCCAGGGATGGGGCAGCCACAGCTTCTCTGAGAAACCTGTGCCAGGGCCTCACCACCCTCACAGGGAAGAATTTTTTCCTCACATCTGATCTAAATCTACTCTCTGTTGGTTTGAAGCCATTCCCCCTTGTCCTGTCACTCCAGGCCCTTGTACACAGTCTCTCTCCATCTTTCTTGTAGGCTCCCTCAGGCACTGGAAGGCTGCAATTAGGTCACCCCAAAGCTTCTCTTCCCCAGTTTGATCTGGGCTATGCCCCAGTACAGCTCTGCCAGGTGCAAGCCATTCCCTTGGCCCCACTTCCAAAGGCAGACTAGTTCTACGTTCTTCAGGTTTGCTTCAGAGTCCATTAAAAAGTGTCCATGTTTCCATGCTGCAGCTGAAAATCCTTTCTAAGGGGATAAATTAATGGAGAATTAATGTTTACATCTGAAGGATGTCCCTCTGAAAAATTCTAATATCTTAGCATTTAGCTATACTATAATGATTTTGCTGTACTTTTTTCTCCCTCGATCACTTTATAGTGGAGATCTGTGATTTCATTTGATATGAGCTCTTCATCTGAAATGTTTGGATATGCAAATAAATCACAATGATATATATATTTGGGGGGAAGAAAATCAAGTAATATTACAGGTCTTAAAGATTCAGAAATATCCTGTTTTCCTGTTTTCTTTGAGTGACAGATAGGCTTGTGATAGCATAAATCTTCATGTGCAATATAAGTTGTGAAAACAGCGCGTGTCATCCAGTATCCAGACGTGGGCTGAGCTAAAATTGCACACATCACCTTATTTTGGGCATTTGCTTGTCTGTGAGTGTTTGATATTGGCAGTTTGGTTTGAGGAGGAAGTCTCACATATTTCACAAATGAGACGGTGACAGGGGTGGTTCCATCACGTGCCTGGATTGCTGGATTGCTGGATTGCTGGTGCTGGAATGGCATCACTGCTGTCCATGCATCCCCTCATTCCAGCAAGCTGGGTGCTGGAACAGCGAGGACAAGGCTGGAGCAGAATGGGATGCACGCTCTGGTGTTTGGGATGGCTTTGCCACAAAGACAGGAAAATTACAATGAAAACCCTGTGCACAGCTCTCCACCTGGGTCTGCATGGCCAGAATCCTCCCAGGGCACTGGAGGAGGGCTCACCTGCCCTGCGCTTTCCCTGGCTAGTGCCACTTGAGGTGTCTTAGTGCACTTGGCACCCCCTGAGCCTTCGCAGGGTATCCGAGGCATCCCCATGGGGAAGGATGGTGGATACAACCCACGGCGAGCTGCAGATCCTTGCCTTCTGCAGGAGAACCTGTGACCCAGCAGGACAGCCTGAGATCTCCAAAATGGCTCTGGATGCCTCTGCTTAGGCAATGGAGCCCTGCCTGGGGCTGTCTCTGCTCAGCTGAGCCCAGCAGCTCTCTGGCAGCACTGGCCAGGGGCTGACAGCAGCAGAGCTGGGCTACAGTGGCTGGGCCACCCTTGGGTCAGGTGAAGGTGGCCGCAGTGTTCCCCCACTTCCCTGTCTCTGCTCTCTTCTCCTTCCAGCCAGCACCGTGTTCCCTCTGCCATTTCTTTGGCCCACTCAGCTTCAAGTCCTCAGACTTTTCTTTGGTAGCCTCACAGCTTCAAATCAAGTCACAGAATCACAGAATGTTACGGGTTGGAAGGGACCTTTGAGATCAGCTCGTCNTTTTCTTTGGTAGCCTCACAGCTTCAAATCAAGTCACAGAATCACAGAATGTTAAGGGTTGGAAGGGACCTTTAAGATCAGCTCATCCCAACCTCTCCTGCCCTGGGCAGGGACATCTCACACTGTCCCAGGCTGCTCCAGGCCTCACCACCCTCACAGTAAAGTATTTCTTCCTACTGTCTAACCTAAATTTCCCTTCTTTTGGTTTGTACCCCTTTTTCCTTGTCCTGTCACTCCAGTTCCTGACAAAGAGTCCCTCTCCAGCTTCCCTGTAGCCCCTTCAGGCACTGGAAGGTGCTGTGAGGTCTCCACACAACTTTCTCCTCTCCAGCTGAACATCTTTCCCAGCCTGTCTTCATAGGGGAGGTGCTCCAGTCCTCTAAGCAACTTTGTGTTCCTTCTCTGGACTTGCTCCAACAATTCCATGTCCTTCCTGTATTGAGGGCACCAGAACTGAACAGAGTATAGACCCCATAATCTCTCTCCTTGACCCCCATCTCCTGACTCAGCCCTTCCAAACCTCCCTGCTCTGCTCCAGTCCCCCTCCCCAGTGATTCCCACCCCTGTGGATGTGCTGTCCTCTCCTCTTCCCCTCTGTGGGGTGCTCCCAGCCCCTCACTGAACCCCTGCACCCCGCTCTGCCCGAGGACCTGCCCCAATCCCCAAACACCCCTCAAATTTCTCATCCATATGACACAGCTCAGCTCTGACAAACGTGGGCTAAACCCTACGTGTCTCAGGAAGAGCAAAGTGACACCAGAGGTGGAGGAACAGGGCAAAGCCAGACCTCCATCTGCTCGTGGATCCAGTCCAGGAAGGAAGTGGTTCGGCTGTAGACGCCTGGCTTGTTCTTCTCTGCACAGCCCACTCCAAAGCTGGTGGTCCCCACCAGCTTCCAGATACTCATATCTTCACATGCTAAAGGCCCCCCACTATCTCCCTGAGGGAAAAAGAATTAAAACAAATGTCAGTGTCCCAGAAAAGGAGGGAAATGTCTATTTGGGGAGGCAGTAATAGTCCAGTAATTCAAAATCTCTTGTTTCTGCTCTCCTCTGGGTCCTGGGAAAAGCACATTACAGCAGGAATTGGGGACTTTTGAGACATGTATTAGAGCAGATTTTTCTTTCCCTGGCTCCTGGCTATTCAGCTGAGCTGAGCCCAAGGTTGCAACACCAAGCTCACATCTCATCTCCTTCCCTGCCTGCTCCTGCCTGCTTTTCCAGCCCTTCCCAGACACTTTGCTAAGCAGATTCAACCCAATGCACTCACACCTAAGTACTGAAAACTCCCCATTTCTATTTTGCTGGGTCAGTTTCCTGCCCTGCGAGCATCAGAGCCAGCACAACAACTGGAAAAAAGGGAATTTGGAACAGGGCAGTCCCAGTGGTGAGCAGGGCTCCTCCTGTCACGTGGAGCTGTGTGTCGAGCACGCTGCCTTGGGCAGCTCTCCCTGGCAGAGCTGGTGCCAGGTGCCTTGTTGGGGAGGTTGTGTGCAAAAAGGGGATGAAATGCAGATCTAGGCACCCACTGCCTTTGCTCTACTTTGTCCCAGGTGTGACTGGGATGGAGCAAACCTGGAAACATGAAGTTCATAGAATCATAGAGAGGTTTGGGTTGGAAGGGACATTGAAGTTCATGTAGATCCAAGCTCCCTGCTTGGATCAGGGACACCTTCCACAAGGAATTCCTCACCAACCCCACTTGGCTGCTTTTCACCACGGGCTTTCTGCACCTTGCAGGTCTCTGGAGCTGCTCACAATGCAGGGAAGTGCAATTCAGTGCAGTGCAGAGGCCACAGCCAAGGCAGAGAAAGGATGGCACCGTGCTGCAGCACATGCAGCAAATCAAAATATGTCTTAAGCAAATTTGGCTTCAGGAGTAACAGATAAGGACCAGAGAAGAAGTATAAGAAGGAAATTGTAGCGTGTGAATGCACACGGTCGGTGGTTGATAATCGTGGTAAGCAGAATAAATGGCACAAACCCAAATGTTTGCCCAAGAAAAGCCTGGGAGTGCCTTCTGATAACTTATCACTCTTGTTTTTCCATTTCCAATGAGCACAGTTGCAGTTTGGAAACTTCCATACCTGGCAGGTGTCCACCCCTCCCTTTAGGAAACCAGCACAAAGCATTGAAGACGTTATGATCCCACCGTAGACATCCCTGTGATTGCAAATGGCGTTGGAAATCAGAGGAACACCTGCATAATTCATGGTGTCGGATGTATCACCTGTTAAAAAAACAGAAAAAACCAGAAAAAACCAGAAAAAACCAGAAAAAAACAGAAAAAAACCCCTTCTTGTCCTTGAAAATAATCTCCATTTATAAACAGAGAATGTTTTATATGTAAGGAATTGGCAAGGAAGGATGAAAGAAACATGGTTAAATGACAAGACAAAAGTAAGGCAGTGTGGTATCTCATCACTTACAGAACACAGTAATTATCCACTCTGTAGAGATGTGGATTATCAGTGTATAAAATGATAATAAAATCTGGACATTGTATGTTTCCACTTCAAACTAGACAATCAATGACACTAATGAACTAAAAAACTTGTTGAACATTGTGTTCAATACTAGTGCCAAAACCTGTTCTGAATTTATCACCTGCTCTGTTAGTCAACAAATCATCTGCAAACATCTGATTTACTTTATAAATATTTATTTTATTTCCTTCAGAGCCTGAACGGATCCTTTCTACAACTGGGAGTGTTTGCACACTGCCTATTGTCAGTTTAGGGCTGGGTTTTTTTTTAAGTGGCAAACCTTGCTTTCATTTTCTCCCCACCTTGGGCTGTTATCTGTGGGTCAGGTAACGTTCTGTTCTTGTTCCCTGAACAACAGGAACACGTTCAGTGACATGAATGAAAAGTGATAAAAAACAATTACCTGACAATTCACTCATTTTCACGTGAAGGTGGTTCAGTTTATATTATTGATTAACATGACCTGTGAGTCATGGTGTAAAAAAAAAAGAAAAATTCCCTGTTCTTTTTGATGTTGTTTTATCCATTTCTACATCACCCAACCTGCCTGAAAATACACACATGCTTTCTGTAAAAAAAAGGGATAGTTAATTCTTGCATTCATGCTGTGCTTTCAATGCTTGGAGTTCTAAAGGGCACAGCCTGTTTGACTGAGGCTGAGTAAAACACTCTATATTTGTAATTTATATTTGTAATATAAATTTAACTTTATATTTGTAATTTTCAACTGTTTCAGAGGATACCCATCCATTCCTTGTGATAAGAGTTTCTACACCACTTTTGCAGTTCAGTTTGTGCATAAAATTTAGAAATACATCTTCTCTCCCCCCTCCAAATATTCCAGAAAATTTAGTGTTCAACGGTGCCCCAACCAATATTTATTGTATGTAAGATGTGTGCATGCCATGAAATCAACATCAGACCATATAAAATACCTCCTTCCACAGTTGCTCCCCATCCTGATACCCAACACATTTTCCCTGCTGGGAAATGTTCACCAAAATTGGGCAGACAGATTGGTTCAATGTGACCTATTTAAAAAAAAAAAAAAAGGTAAAAAAATATAAGAGAGAGAGAAGAGAGGATCAAAATTTAGCAAAAGTAAGTTTCTATGTCTCAGAAAAACTTGAAGATTTGGCTTGCAGTGAACTTGCGATGAACACCACCCACTCCCCACATAAATAGCCTGGCAGTTTTCTGCAGGTTTTTTGTCTTATGGGCAACACTGAGGGTTTGAGACAACACCCACAGCAGCCCCAATGAGTTTTGGGTACAAAGCAACAGAAGGAGGTGTCGGCAGGTCAATAAATTGAAGAATGAGCAAACAAGAAATGCAGCTGAAGGGCAGATCAGAGGCCCCAGGGCTGCTGGGTGAGACAGGGAGCTCGGTGTGCATGTCCCTGAAAGGGCAAAAAGATTCCTGGAGGGCTCTTTGCTTCTCTCCCATCAGCTCACAGAGTTTTGGTGTCTCTGTGCTCTGGGACACGGAATTTCATGTGATAAAATCAGTGCTTGATGCTTGCAGGGACAAACTGGTGCTGAATAAAAGGAGGGAAAATAAAAAATATAACTGGACAGTTCCCAGTGGTTCTGTTCTCCACAGTGCAGTGATCCTGATGCCTAAAGAGGCCAACCTAGAAACAGAGACTGGACAGGAGGAAGGGAATAAAGGTGGATATTTATTTGAAAGGCCTTCAGAGGCACACCCTGGGCAGGCCAAAGGCTACACCCAAGATGGACCCCGAGTCACGAGTTCTTCACACTTTTATAGCTTTGGTCCATTTGCATCTCAACCCAATTTCACCAATTAAACTTTAGCTAATGATGGAATTTCCCCTCAGCTTGCCCCCCTTCTCAAGATGCTGGGTTACACATTTTGGGCCTAGGCCGGGCTGGGTGTCCTTGGAGAGCAGCCTGGAGAGGCTTTGTTCTGTCTGTCTCAGCATGAGAGAGCAGCAGCTCACAGGCTGCAGGACACTGCAGAGTTACACACTGGGAATGCAGGACTTGAAACATATAAAAGCTAAAACTTAAGGCATCATTCCCAGCTCAAGGTATCAAGCCCCCAGCATGGAACACAGTGGGATCTCACTCAGGTGCAGAGCCACTACTGTTCCTTACAGATTCCCAAAGTTATTCATGAGCAAAATAAAACAGCAGCAGCTGAGCTACAAATCATAACAATACCAAGCTTACTTTTCATTAAAAGAGAAAGTTTAAACCATTACAAGAGAATTGACTTAAGAATTGACAGTCTAGATGTGTCAGAGATTGCCAGCTCCCCTTTGCAGTCAGCTCACAGTGATTAGGAGGTATTGGCAGGTGAGCATTTCAATTAATACAATATGATTACATATTATTTCAACTCATTGTATCAACTGCAGGTAGCATCCTACCAAGAAAATAAAAGTAGTTTTAATTTAAATCATCATTATATTCAAATTGTCTTCTCTTCTCTTCGAAATTTAAGGTTGATTTTCAGCTTTGGACACTGCTGGATCCCCCAATACTCACGGAAAGGACATGATAAAAATCTCTGTGACCCGCAAGCAGAATGAGGCAGGGCGTTTATTTTAGATAGGAAGAGTATTTAGAAAGAATAAAGTTAATGTTTGCCTATTAATAAATGCCTCCAGTAAATCAATAGCAGAGTGGACTGGGAACATTCTGCAGCACGTTGTGGCTGTCCATGCCTGGATGTGGAGTGCAGAGGAGGTGCTCACACTGAGGCTGGGTGGTTTGTGCTGGTGTTGTGTGAACAGGGATGTTTAGCTGGGAAAGGTGAGAAAGTGAAGTGCAAGCTCACAGAGGTAAATTACCATTGAGAGCAAGAGGTGCTGCCAGTTTCATCAATGCTATGTCATTCCCCATCGTCTTGGGTTTATAATTCCGATGGTAGATGATTTTTTCCACGGAGTATGGGTGAACCTGGGTGTCCTGCTGAGTCACAAAACCGACCTGAACACTCCATGAGCTCGGCAAGTACAGGCTGGAACCAAGAGGTAGAAGAGAGTGTCAAACCTCCAGGAAAACCGTCAGGCTTTTCTAATTGTCCTCTGAGCGTATGGACCACATAAACTCTACAGGCAATTAACTCCAGTCTGCTGTACTGGCTTACCTCTCTATTAATAATGGCTATGTTTTGCATCTAATTTTTTAAAATGTAGAAAAGGTGACTAATCTTGATGCCTAAAGAGGCCAACCTAGAAACAGAGACTGGACAGGACTAAGGGAATAAAGGTGGATATTTATTTGAAAGGCCTTCAGAGGTACACCCTGGGCAGGCCAAAGGCTGCACCCAAGATGGACCCTGAGTCACGAGTTCTTCACACTTTTATAGCTTTGGGCCATTTGCATCTCAACCCAATTTCACCAATTAAACTTTAGCTGATGATGGAATTTCCCCTCAGCTTGCCCCCCTTCTCAAGATGCTGGGTTACACATTTTGGGCCTAGGCCGGGCTGGGTGTCCTTGGAGAGCAGCCTGGAGAGGCTTTGTTCTGTCTGTCTCAGCATGAGAGAGCAGCAGCTCACAGGCTGCAGGACACTGCAGAGTTACACACTGGGAATACAGAATTCGAAAAATATAGAAGCTAAAACGTAAGGCATCAATCTTACCAACACATTGGGTCACTGATATATTATCTGTACCATTATCTGTATCTTTTTACAAATACGTGAAGAATTTTGCATCAGCCCTGCTGTCTGTGCCCCTATGAGACCTCACAGCTGCTGCCTTGGACACCTGCACTCAGCCAGACCTCAGTGGCACTTGTGAAAAGGCATTTTCAAGGAGAAGCTTCCCTTCTGGAAGGAGTTTCTGCCCCCAGTTCACAAGCTGGCACATCCTTCAGCCTCCAGAACATGAGCAGCTCCTCTCCTTTTGGACTCACTCCCCTGGGAAAAAGCTCCAGGGATGTGGGTTGTGTTGCCTGCTCCCATCCCCATCACCCTTCAAACACACCACAGCCACCTGGGTTTTGGGGGACAAAGTCAAGGACAAAAGTTCTAAAATGCTAAATTCCTAAGTAATTATTTTTATGGCAACACAGGGCTCTGAATAGAAACTAGGAGTGGGGTTTGTCTGTCCCATCTCTTCTCTCTACTGGGTATAAAAGCATCATACAGAATTTACACAGAAAAAGGCTTCCATGTTGTGGATGCTTAAAAGTGATCAGAAAAATCCCATTTTAGCTGTCTAAATGTCTTTGGTGAAAGTGGCCTGGAGTTTATAAGAGCAAGAAGAGCTCTCCTGCACTGTTAGCATCAAACAAGACTGCAAAACCAGACAGCTCATTATAAATATGAGAGAGGGTTATGTTTGTAATTACACAAAGAAGAAGGTTTTAAATAACTATTTAGCATCTATTTACAGCTCAAATCCCTCTTCAACTGCATAAAAAGGAGCAGTGAGTAAGTGGCAAAGGGCACAAAGCACAGAACAACTGAATAATAACCACTGAATGATCCTGTCAGCTTGAAAAGGATCCTGTAATTTATTTTGGAGCTCCAGTGGATCAGAGAAGCCAAATAAAAATTCTGTACATGCAATATACAGAAATTACAGATTGGGATACCTAAAATCTAGCACTTAAATCTTGTTTTAAGCTGATTTCCCAGGAAGGCTGGGAGTGGCCAGGACATCTGGAAACTGGGTTTGGACAACTTCTTGGGGAAGAGCTTTTTCAATAAAGACTCATGCAAAAAGAGAGAGAAACGGCTTAAATGCCATGGATAGAGGCAGGAGTGATGCAGGTTATTTTTGAGAGCCAGCAGAGTGGCGCCCGAGCAGGGGGATTTGGGGACTCACTCGTAGACGCAGTGGGCAGCCGTGACGATCCAGCGCGGGGTGATGACAGAGCCCCCGCAGA
>VWZT01005877.1:26145-36708 GCA_013397055.1 Pachycephala philippinensis | reverse complement strand
CCCTGGAACTGCAGGCTGACCTGCCAGGGCCACTGCCGGGGGGACGAGGCATTGCCCCCCACAATCCGCGGCCCGTAGCTGGCCCGAGTCCCACACGCTGCCAGAAGCAAAAGTTACAGTCCTTTACAGTCCTTACAGAGAGGAAACACAGCCCTGGTTTGGGTCACTTTCAGCCCCTTTTCTCCCAGCAGCGGGACCATCCCCATCCCCATGCCTATCCCTATCCCCATCCCCATGCCTATCCCTATCCCCATCCCCATGCCTATCCCTATCCCCATCCCCATGCCTATCCCTATCCCCATCCCCATGCCTATCCCTATCCCCATCCCCATGCCTATCCCTATCCCCATCCCCATGCCTATCCCTATCCCCATCCCCATGCCTATCCCTATCCCCATCCCCATGCCTATCCCTATCCCCATCCCCATGCCTATCCCTATCCCCATCCCCATGCCTATCCCTATCCCCATCCCCATGCCTATCCCTATCCCCATCCCCATGCCTATCCCTATCCCCATCCCATCCCCATCCCCATCCCCATGGTCACATCCCAGGATGTGACAGCTCCCAGAGGTTTCTCCTGCTCCCTCCCATCCCTGCAGCATCATTCATGGTCTGGGGGCTGTGGGGTCCATGTGTCTCCCTCCCCTGCAGGTGCAGTGCTCAGCTGAGCTGTAAAACTCCCCCTGCTCTGCCTCTTTCATCCTCAGGGTCCCACACAGGCAGGCTCAAGCATCTCCTCTCCCCTCGTGATGATTTTGCTGTTGTATTTTAATTTTTTGTATCCCAGTCTGAAAACTAGCTGGCATGGAGAAGTGTGGGATGAAAATTCAATTAAGGCAGAATTTCCCTTTTCCTGCCAAGATGCCAAAGAGTTGGAATTACAGTGTGAGTCCATGGACTCAACACACAGTCCCTAAATGTACACTTCCTACTGGGATTCTCACTGAAATGCTCCTGCTATCTGACACTCCCAATCTGCGCCCCCAGCCTATTTTCACTTTCTGAAATTCTTTCAAATTTTACATAAAAAACACAATTTTTTTTTGCTGTGATAAACTGGTAGTACAATGTGCCCTGATTACACAGTTGCTCCCAGCTCCTGCCATGCAGTGTATAAAGAAGGATAGTTTCTGATTTTATTTTCACTTTTCCTGATTCTTACCCAAACACTTTAAGATGATCACGTTGCCAGAAGTGCATTCCTCCCTGAGATGAGAAGACAGTGCAGCATTAGTCCCAATTCACAAATACCGTGTTTTTTTCCAATATTATATCATTTTCCTGTGCACATAAGTGTAAGTAACTCATATATTGAAAGAGGTACAAAGGCATGAACTCCTCCAATCTAATCAGGGCCTTTAACTGAAATACTGAAGTCAGGAGCTTGGCCACCATCAGGAGGCTGCAGACCAGATGCTGCCCTGCTGAAGAGGGGTTCACTCTTCCATGAGGGAAGTCTCATCAGCAGGTCTGAAGTCTCCTTGGAACCACTGCTCCCTTCTCAGTGGAAGGTAACTAAGAAAAACAAGCATTCGTCAGGAGGAATAAATGGACCATAAAGGGTTCACAAACCCACTGGGAAACGTGTAAGGATCTGCAAACCGAAACAAACTGCTTTGTAATGGAAAAACATAAGTGTTTGGTGTCTATCCATTTGCAAAAACGGCACCATGGGACAAACAGCCATTTAAAACAGCTTGTTTGAAAGCCTTTGTTGATTTTCATGGGTCTTGGATCAGACTCTTGGTCCATATCCCAGCAAGACTGCTGCTGAACCTGAGTCTAGGATGTGTAACACCACCAAACACACACGAAGTACTACCTGCCTGAAAAAGCAGCAACAATCCCAAACTATCAGTAATTCCCCTTCCACTGATTGCTGTCTTTCTGCCAGGATGAAGCAGCTGAGGCATACCTGAGGCTGGTGGCATTGTGCAGAGATGTCACTTGATCAGCTGAGAACCAGTGGCCGAGGGATACGAAATGTCTTTGGAACTGCTTTTCGACTGCAGCCACGGGCAGGTAACCTGAACTCACGTAACTGCAAATAAACCATAAGCACAGCTGCCCCAGACAGCACTGCAGCAATCTGCTTAAATAATTCACCAGTTCTGCTAATGAAAACCACAATAATCAGATTCTGGCACTCGATAAAAGTAATTCTATCCTCCCCCTAATGCTCCTTACCACATGCGTGTATTTTTGACATAATCATGTGTGGAAGCCAAACATGCTGAGATGCATTGAACTGGCAGAGAAAGTAAATTTTAATTGGAATATTACAATGAAGTTTTTCATTGTAAGTGGTTGGCAGGTTTCCTGAGGCACTAACAAGCTCATTGTCTCCTTTTTCTAGAGTTATGTTTTGCAGCAGGGATGATGAATGATTTTTAGTTTTTTCTTCTCTTCTTTGTTGAAAAACTGAGATGTATTTTATCCTAAAGGCAAAAAGAATTTATTCAAAGAGGCTTTATACTGCTAACTATAACAGAAATCAGAATGATGCCATTGTAAAATAACAGAGCATCATGGCAAATAACCACTTCAAATCTTTCTCAATTTTGTGAAAGTTTGTGAAAGAAATGGTGCTTTTTCAGGAATGGGGTCAATCCAGAAAGAACTGCCCTGCCGTGTTTTTCTCTCATTGTGAGGTGAACCTTAAACCCTAACAGATGTCATGACATGAATTGTGTATACAATTTACCTACAGAGGAAGTAAAAGAAATGGGAAATGCTCCTATGTTTTTTAGTGCCTCTCTGACAGGCTACCAGAGTGACAAACAGGATTTGGGCACCTGCACCACACAGGGAAGATTTAGCCATGCCATTGTATTTAGCCATCATGCAGGATTTATAGCACTAATAAAAAGTATTTGCCCTGTACAAGTACTCAGAACTATTTCCCACATCATCTCAAATCTCCTCAATCGTATCACTCACAAAGGTGGATTGATTGTTAAGTCATTTTTAAAGCACAAACTAACACAAGGTTTCATTAGAAAGACTGAAAACCTCAGAGTTTGTTCAAAATGCCAACCAAAGTTTCTGGCTTTGGTGTCCATACCTTGAGAAGCCCAGGTGTTTGCAGGTTGTGTTGCCATACTCTGCTCTCCAGTCGTCGGAGCAGACGGTTCTCCAGGACCCAAAGGTGAACACTTGCAGCACTGCCCTCTTCCCACTCAGCCTGACTTTGAGATTCAGGACAAGAAAAGCCTCAGTGAGCTGTGAAGATGAACATCAGGCACACAACAGGCACACGACAGTGCCAAGGCACCACTCTGGTGTCTGTGTTTCCTGGCTCGCTGAGTTTTTACTGCTTGTCCTTTTCATCACTTGGATTCTTTGACAGAATTTTTCTGTGTTTTGTTTTTTTTTTCCCATCCCATTAAAGAAGGGAACTAAGGTACTCTGAGCTAGGACAGCCAGGAGAAAAATATCTTTGCTCAAGAGAGGAAAAGCAGAGGTATTGCCACGGGCTCCACAGAGGCCTCAAGCCTCCC
This sequence comes from Pachycephala philippinensis, assembly GCA_013397055.1. Lineage (NCBI taxonomy): Eukaryota > Metazoa > Chordata > Aves > Passeriformes > Pachycephala > Pachycephala philippinensis. Next base: position 33,205 of record VWZT01005877.1, on the reverse strand, counting down.
TGGGGAAAACACTCCAAAGCTGAACACATTGTGCAGGGTTAGCTGGGGCCAAAAGCTCATGGTTCTTGTCATTCCTCCCATTGCACAGAGGGAAAGCTGTGCTGCCTCTCTACCTGTGGGTACAGGAGCTAGGATTACAAGTGCACTGACCTAAAAACCAGTTATTCTGTTAAACAACTTTGGAGTCTTTTCCCTGCAGTGGCTGGGAACACCACAGCCACCTTCCACAGCACAGGACAGGGAGGGAGCATTTACAACATCCCTGTGATTCCCAAAACCACCACAGAGAGAAACTCAGACAGAGGTTATACATTTCACACATGAAACAGCAAACTCTGCAGCACTGAATGCACAAAAGGCTGATTTCTCCCATTCCCACATCCTTTAAGATAATACCAGGCTTTTGCAATCTTCAAAACTGACACAGCACAACAGTGTGCCAGTGACCAGAGAGTTCTGTATTTACACACCATAAAGCACTGAGGTTATACCTTGCAGGCAGAGGAAATGTGAGCAGTCAAAAAGCATCTGGGCTTCTAATGGAGAAAGATGATCGATGTGGCAGTAACAATGTTCAGCAATCATCACATTTATCTAAAGAGCAGTTTGATTTCTCATAAGCTGTAAATCAGCACCTCAGAGGGATTGTTCCTCTGAAGTGGTGATTCAGATAATCCATCAGTCTCTGTCTTTCTTGTCTCACCCAAAAAACTCTTCACAACAAGCCTTCCTTGATAACTTGCCAATTCTACAGGAGGAGGGAGGAGGGATTTAAAATCAAATTTAAATTACCACATCTGTACTCGTCCTCCCCTTCTTTACAGTTGAAGACACCATTGCACCTGGCTGATTTCTGGATACACTTAAAGGATGATCGACAGCGAAACTTCCCAATGCAGTTGTACTGGACTAAAAGGAATGAAAACAGGGCAACGAAAACACACTTGGATATTAATTTAACACTTCTGAATTCCATTATCTGGCCAGATTTCAGTCTTGCTAAGGAAAACCCAACTCCTGTACTCCAGGAACTTTTGAAATACAACCTGGAGGCTGCTCCATGGAGCTGCTAAAACTCATTTATTAGTAATGACTCGTAGGAGGAGTCAGCCTTGCTGTGAGTGCTATGTGTGCTGACCCTTTCCCAGCTCCCTCTACCCAGTTTAAGTTTCACTCGAGGGTGGGTTCCTGCCTGGTGCCTCAGACCCTGAGCAGAAAATTAGGGAGACCCTTGGAAAACACATCCAGTGCTCGGTCTGCTCTTCCCAAGGGGGTGCCTCAAATTCCCACACGCTGATTCCTGTTCCAGGTGTGGAGACACATCAACGTATTTGGCCCCTGGACCTGGGCAGGTCACACCTCCCAGCCACAACTAAATTCATTCTGCACTTTCTTTTCCTCTGTAAAAGTTGTTTTTGATAGGAGAAAGTTCTTTAATTCTTTGAAGACAAACTTAGAGAAGAGAATTACAGGACAAAAATATGGTGTGGGCTACCTACAGAGGTTTTTTTTACCCCCAGTTTCTAAACTCAGCTCATTGCCCGAGGGGAGCTGACAAAATTTTACTAGAGAAAGGTTTCCCGAAGTTGCAGGGTCCCCAGTGTTGTAAACATTACACCAATCCTCTCAGGAGTGCCAGACCTATTTTATCCCTACATGTAAATAAAATTTAAAGCCATCACATCAACAAGATTTTTTACTTCCGCGAACAAGCCACAGTAGCAGTTTAATTCTATTGAAAGCTCATGAAAAATTAAGCATTTGAATGGTTAAGTGAGAACTTAATGAATAACTAATGGTACTCACCACCCAGGCCAATGGCAACTGCTAGGGTTACTGCAATGAATAAACCACAGACGTATGGGAAGTATTTTAGGGAGACAAGAGCATGGCACATTGAAGGTGGTTCGATATCTCCTGGAAACCAAACAGAGGGAACAGCTTCTGTGAGGTTAAACCAGCTGAGTTTGCCGTGAAAAAGATTTATCTAACATTAAACTAGATGTCATCAGTAACTCCTGGATACGCTTTATGAGCTGAGCTCACCTGAATGGATTTGGGTTTGCTCTTTCAGGGAATGAGAAGGCTCCAAGAGCTTTGGGGCTGCTGCTGCTCTCAGACATCCCTTGAGCATTTGCCTTGGGAGGGTCTGAATTGTGTCCTGGCAGAGCACTTGGCCTGTCCTCGATGCAATCAACAATATGAGCTCTAAATATTCATTTTCATGGGCTACATCACACTGGGAGCTTTCCAAGTATATGAGCACCTCTGCTGAAAACGTGAGTCCTGGGATAAAAATCAAATTCTGATCTGTTTTGCCTGTGTAATCAAACTTGTGTGCAGCTCATAAATAGAGGTTCAAGACAAGAGGCAGGAAAGTCACTTGTCCTTCTGGACTTGGAAGCAAGGTTAACTGAAAATTATAAAAAGCTAAATTTGAAAAAAAGCAGGATCCCCTAACTAGTCTGAAAAACTGTGAAAAAGTGATCTGCTCAAAGTTTTGCTGTAAAGGCAAGAAGAGAACTGAGCAATGGCTCAAGGCCGAGTCTTGAGTTTTCAGCTAGAAAAGATGCATCTAAAGTTAAAATATACACCAGTAGTAATTGCTGAATACATTTCATGAGCTGGACCTGTTCAGCAACCACTGACCTCCAGCGCTGACCTCTACTTAGTGATATTGCCAGTCTGGAAGACAACAAGATATTCTGCTGAAAATAATGAATGCTTCACTTGTTTCAAATGTATTCTGATATACAAAGGGCAAACTGTGGGGAAATAGCAAGCACAGCTGGGTCATGGGTGCACACAGGAACTGACAGAATCTCGTCTTTAACTTTAGTTCATACAGCTCTTCACTTCCCCATTCCTCAGGCTTTGAAACTGAGATTGGCAGATACAATCAGTCAAGGATAAGGAGTGTCTCTGAGGGTTTATAAACTCTCTACTAAATCCCAGCTTCCTCAGACTCTCAGCAGCAGCTGAATAACTGGTTTTGGCAATGGAAGCGGTGTCTGGTATGCCAAAGATCTCAGGCAGCTGTAGCAGCTAATGGACTAGAAAATAAATTGCTCTATTTTCACTCTGGAAGCTCAGCCTGCCTCTGTTGGAGCCCATGGTTATTTTGAAGCCTATGGGAAGCAGCAAACAGAATTGCTAATCCTCCGAGGCTGCTGCATTGTATATTCAGGTTTTTTAACGGACCAATTTCCAGGCTGGCAAAATTTCAAACAAACCATTCAAAAATGTGTCTGAAAAGTGTGGGGAAACGTTTGCTTACGTGTGAATAACCTGGCTGTGAGAAATGCTTGTGTGTGCAAGTGGACACAAGATGTCACCACCTTACTGAGCTGGCAAACCTCACACCTGGGGGAGGGAGGTCGTGTTTCTTCCTCCTCGGTGTGATTGCTTGCTCTGAGAGGGCAAGCCCAGCTTGGCACACAGTGGCCATTTGGGTTGCAAAGGTCAAAGGGCTGTGGGTTGTCCCTACCTGATCCATCTGCGCTCGGGTCCACTCTTGCTTGTGGTATGAAGAAAAACCTTTTGAAGGTAAACTGAAGTGGTGGTACTGGCGGTTCATCTTCTGTAACGGAGATGATTTCAAGACTTCCAGTAGTGGGATTTGTCTCTTGTACCTGACTCAACGGGAGGGGGAAAAAAAAAAGAAAAAAGAAAGAAAATAATCATTATAATGTTGTTGTAGAGTCACAGAATGGTTTGGGTTGGAAAAGATCATCCAGTTCCACCCCCTGCCATGGGCAGGGACAGCTTCCACTATCCCAGGTTGCTCCAAGCCCCATCCAACCTGGCCTTGAACACTTCCAGGGATGGGGCAGCCACAGCTTCTCTGGGCACCCTGTGCCAGGGCCTCTGTCCTAGGTTACAATTTTAAACCAAGACAGCCTCCCCACCCTCACAGTGAAGAATTTCTTCCAAATATTTCATCTAAACCTTTCTGTAGCCCCCTTTGGGTACTGGAAGGCCACAACAAGGTCTCTTTGGAGCCTTCTCTTCTCCAGGATGAACAGCAACTCTCTCAGCCTTTCCTCACAGCAGAGGTGCTCCAGCCCTGTGAGCATCTTCCTGGCCTCCTCTGGACTCACTCCAGCAAGGTCCATGTCCTTCCTGTGCTGGGGACTCCAGAGCCAGACACAACACATTATTACATACTTAATGTTCACATGGGAAGCACTTATAATTAATTTACCAGCAAACTACTGAGGTTAATTTTTGTTCAGATTTGTCTAAGCACCAGAGCTACCTTTAATAATTCACACTGGGGGTGCGAATCCATCCCCTGCTCTATAATTGCAGTAGGAAACAAGAGAAAAATTAAAACACATAGGACACCAGCACAGCACCTGACAGGATCCCCTCATTCAGGGAAATTTTAGTCCAGCAAACTTTGGATGACTTGCTACTCAGGGAAAGAATTAAAGTTAGCTACACTAGAATTCAGGGCAAATAAATTTGAACTGCTAATTTCTGATTCTGGTTCTGCACAATGGCAAAAGGAATCAGATTTTTGAACTCACAGTGGTGTGAAATAAGTCCAGGTTTGTTAAAGACAGAGGAGCTGGTAAGCTGTAAAAGCAGCATGTTTGCAGGGTCAGTCCAAGAAAACGCTTACAATAACACATTTTAGGCAAAGAATACATGTTTTATCTGTGACAATATATCTTTAATGGAATATAACCTGGAATATTTTTTCACCTTTCAGCATAAGGTTTATGCTCTTTCATTTGGTAAAATTTCACCTACATTTCAAGGAGCATAGATTAAACTTTGTAGAGAATCTGCCAGCACGATTGTTAAATATTAAAACCAAAAAGCCTTCTAGCTGGTGCATAATTTGCCCATCAGGAAACAAAACAGCACTGTGAAGTAAATTACCTGCAAGCTGAACACTGACATTTCGCTTATTCAGAGGCTACCGCATGCTCCCAAAGCTTCACTCACCTCTTCCTGAGAAGTCATAGCTAAAAGCAAAACCGTTTTCCTTCTTCATTATCGAAAGCAGCCCAAAGGAAATTCGGAGTTTGCGGAGCCACCCTGCTCCAGGAGGGTTTCCAGCCGGTCTCTGCGTGCGGCATCGCAGCCGCAGCCCGTGTAACCCAACCTGGAGAGGGGTATCGGGTGGCATGGCTACGGAAAGGGGGAGATAAAAATTCAGCAAGCTGTCTAATTAGCCTAAGAACACCAGGCAGCACTGGAGTATTCACAAACCTTCCCTCAACCCCTTAGCAAAGGAGCCCCATGAATGCCACGTGAGCGCTGGCTCATCCTCTGTCAAAGCTGAGGGGCCTGAACACCAGGAGCTGGGGGTGGCAAAGGGCAGCAGCCCCAGGGCTTCGTCTCTCCAGCACACAAAGTTCACAGACTCACCTTGCTCCTCCTGCACTTGGTTTAGCCTTTGCCAGGTGCCTGCGCAGGGTTTTTGAAAAAGCAGTGTCTCAGGTTGCTGAGGTATCAACTAAGTTGTACTCTGGGATTTAGAAAATGCAAATATACATTAAACTGCAAGGAATGCTGAAGAGCAGTAATCATTTGGCTGGGTTGTTTTCACTAAGAAGAGAGATTCCTGACAGAGGGAAGGCTGGAGGGAAGAAGGAGAAGGAAGGATGATGCAAAAAGCCACAGGAATGCAAGTGAAACAAGGCTCCTGAGAGGCCAGGGAGGAAATTAAAGTTTTCCATGATAAAACCCATGTCCCTGGAACATGGCTGAGATGAGAGATGCTCTTCAGTCCCTTTGCTGTGCACGATGGAGACTGGCACTTCCAAAGGAGAGGACACCACATCACGATCCTGTTAACTTAAGCCATGACATCACGAATCCTTCATCCTCCTCTGTGTCACTCTTTCAGCAGCCCTCCCTGGACGCTCTCCCCACCAGGCTTCAGACAGTTCTAATGGGTCTCCAAATGGCTGGAGAACCAGCTCAAGGTGGCCAGGTGTCCCAAAGGGAACTTCAGCCAAAGTGGGGAAAACGTGAGGGCTCATTTAAGGAGACTAGGTGATCCTTTCATTCCACGGGGTGATCCTTTCATTCCACGGGGTGAGGTGTCCTGTCCTCCACAGAGAACACTGATACCTGCAAAAACTGTCTCCAACCAATTCACCCATTCTGGCCATGCTGGAAAGGCTGGGGACCAGCCAGGGCAGCTCTAAGGCTCCCACAGTGGGACTGGCACCCCTGGAAAGGACAAGTTCTTCTCCCTGCTTCCACCCTGAGCTGCTCCAAGCAGGGTGTGATGGGATGAGACATTGGGTTTAATCTTCCACAGCTGGGTAGCTCGTTGCCTTTGGCTGAGAAGACCAAAGCAGGAGCCATGTATGATACAGACAGGAGGACACGAAACTGAGCCCAAAAGGAAATTTTTGGCCTACAGACTAACTTCCTACATGCTGCAGGACAGCCCCACCTGCCTCCCCACCACAGTTGAGGTGGATTTCTTGGCTTTCAGGAGACAGTTTAAAGTGAAAAGCTAAAAGATTCCACCTCAGCCCCTTCAGCAAGTCCACTCTGAGTGTGGTGATTACCTGTGGGCTTCTCACCTTGTTCTGCTAGGGCAGATAGGAAAAGCTTTTTCTTTTTCAGCCACCCTCCAACAAAAATTCAGAGGCGCAGATTCTATGAAAACAGGATGTCAGCCTTTGTCAGAAAAGATCACAAGGGGTGCGAGGTTTTTTTTTTATTTTATCTGCCTCTTTCTCTCTTTCATTTTCTGCCTCCCTCCCTCCCTCACACCCTCCCTCCCTCCTCCCAGTTTCTGTCAGCGCTGAGCACACGGAGAGGGGAGGACACGGAGGAGATGGCGGTGGCAGAGGCACAGCTGTACGCAAAGGTGTCCAACAAACACCGCAGCAGGAGCACCTCTGCACTCCTCGAGCCTCTCCTGGCCAAAGGATTCCCGGCTCATATCGCGTGAGTAGTGTGCTCAGCTGCCTTTGCACAGTCAGATTTATTATTTATTTATTTATTATTAAGATATGAGGAGTTCGCCATAAAACCTCGATACGGGCAGCTCGGGTTTTTTTTTTATCAGGAGAATGTGCTCCTG
>VWZT01005877.1:1629-26034 GCA_013397055.1 Pachycephala philippinensis | reverse complement strand
CATTTTTTTTAAAGACTGTATAAATCTAAAGATGCACACCCTTCCACATCCTGAGCTTGAGAGGCTTCTGAATGAGTTGAGAAGTTGACCATAGTTTGCTCTTGGGATACATCCTCTTTCATTTTTTTTCTGCTTATCACTCTTACTATAAGGGGATTAAACACTCTTATTATAAGGGAATTAAAAATGGATGTAATTTCTAGCCAAAGTTTTTTTCAGGCCTGGCAAAAATCTCCTGCTGGATGGTGTCACTGGAAACTGTTTTAAAAGCTTTCCTTAACAAGATGCCCCATAAGTCTGTCAATTTTTCTTCCTGTCTTGAATCAGGATCTTGTTCCAAAAATCATGTCCCTCTTAGAACATGGCATAGAAAAGAATGAGGCATTATTCTTGGCAACCCCAGAGGATGAGAGAGTAACTGCTGGCAGGTAAACAAGTTAATGCTGGTCACTCTTCCCCCAAACATCTCTCCTGTTGAACAGACAAGATTTGGGGAGGATTTTCCAACTTCTGAAGGGCGAGTATGGAGATGTTGGGTCAAACTGTTGGAAAAATAAATCCTTTTATTTAAATGTCAAAGAATCCTTCATAAAAAATATTTTCGAAAGAAAAGCAATATCTCTCTCCCTTTTGACTGAAAATTAAGCAAGCAGAAGAGGTTCCATTTTTAAGTGCTGTGCTGTTTTTGAGGAACAGCTGTGGCAGCAATCAATGTCAGACACGATGGGCAGAGGTCACAAGGAAACTGTGTGTCCCTTGTTCCCAGTGATGCACAGTGGGATTTTAGCTGTGGGCTGAAAACGTGGCTCGTCATTTCTCTACTAATACTGTAAGTTTGGTCAGCCCAAAGCAATGAGTACTTTTTGAATTTTTTCTGCTTTATGTGATGTTTTTCCAATTCCTTCAAAACACTTTCTGCTGTTACTGCGATGACTATGTGCTTCCCAGTTCAAAATTAAGAAGCAGCAGCAGAAAAACTGTGCAAATTGACATAAGATAACAAAATGTCAAAAAGCAATTTTAAAAAATTTTATTTCCTATTATTGACCTTAGGGCCTTCAAAATTTCAACTGTGTTTTTGTAAAACCAGCTGTCTCTGCTGTCCTTCAATCAAACCATGAACGAAAGTACTGAAAAGTTTCTTTTGAGATGTCCTGGCCTGAGAAATATGAGGTGGGGTGGAAGTATTACAAAATCTTTCATCATACAGAACCAATAGGCCAAAGCAACATTCCCCCAATGAACAAAACTCAAATATGTGCAAGTCAAGTCTAGCAGAAGATCAACAAATTTCCACAAGAAACTGTCACAGCAGTTTCTGTTTTAGGGAAGCGCCAGCTTATTCTCACTGCAAATTTATTTTTAATCTACTTTCAGTACAGATTTTCAGCGTTTTTTTCCTACTGTCTGTCTGAGAGAAATTGGTACTTGCAGAACTTATTCTTTGCATTATTTTTCAATTTTCACTTCTCGTCTTGGAAGCGTAGGATTAGTCACAGCCTAATGCACCCCTGGTGCCAAGGGCTCTATAAACCCTGCTGGAAATCATCCTACAGCCAACATACGTGACGAGACAAAAAGTGGGGACAGGTGTGGAAAGGAGCACAAGGGAACAACGCGGTGGGACTGAACAGGATGGCAGTTCATGGCTTTAGGTTTCACTTGTCTTAATATATTTAATTTTGAAGGTCCCATGGTAAAAATACCTGAAGCCTAACTGAGCTTGCCCCCAGGTGAGAGGAGCAGTACAGCATGAAGTGGTAGAACACCACTTGGAGGTGCAATGAGGGGTTACAAACCTGGCATCATTGGCACTGACACTTCCACAGGGCACAGCAGGAAGGGCTGCGTGAGGAGAGGGACAGACACACGGCTGTTTGTGTTTGGTGTGATGGAGAAGGAGGGCTCAGCAGAGGCACGGGAAAGAAATGTGCAGTATTCAGTCACAGAGGGCACAGGCTGGCTTTAGACCTTGTGGTTGTGCATTGATCTGGCCACAGAATTTGATTTACTTTGATGTCTTAGGTTTTAACTTCTATATTTTTCAAATTCTGCATTCCCAGTGTGTAACTCTGCAGTGCCCTGGAGCCTGTGAGCTGCTGCTCTCTCATGCTGAGACAGACAGAACAAAGCCTCTCCAGGCTGCTCTCCAAGGACACCCAGCCCGGCCTAGGCCCAAAATGTGTAACCCAGCATCTTGAGAAGGGGGGCAAGCTGAGGGGAAATTCCATCATTAGCTAAAGTTTAATTGGTGAAATTGGGTTGAGATGCAAATGGAGCAAAGCTATAAAAGTGTGAAGAACTCGTGACTCGGGGTCCATCTTGGGTGCAGCCTTTGGCCTGCCCAGGGTGTGCCTCTGAAGGCCTTTCAAATAAATATCCACCTTTATTCCCTTCCTCCTGTCCAGTCTCTGTTTCTAGGTTGGCCTCTTTAGGCATCAGCTTTACAGAAAAGAAAGGTAGAAGGTAAAGTCTGAGCTCACATTTGTCCTCATCCATGTCAAGCCTCACTAAAGAGCCAGGCATGGTTGCATATAAATGTTATTAAAAGCCCAAGTGTAGTTTTTACACTGATGAGAAGACAGAAGACTGGGAGGGAACGTAAGGATGAACCTGAGTCCTGCAGCTCAATGCACACACTGCTGATGTGTGTTCGGGTGTCACGGGGACGGATGAAGAACAAAAATGGGAGGAGACAACACAACTCAGCACCCTCAGGAGCCAGTGGCCAGAAAGGGTGGCCTCAAGAGAGAAGGAAAGACATGAGGATGCCAGTAAATTCAGTACATGCCAAGAAATTCAATATTTTTTTTCCTATGTCCACTGTCTCTACATCCCCTTCGTGTTTCTTGTGAGAAGTTTGTAGGTGCATTTCCGGGGTGGAAATGGGGCTCATGGGTGCAGCTGCTGCTTGAACACTGGAATCCTTCCCCCCTCCCCAGTATTTAGGCACAAAGATTTGCTCATGTGAAACACATAGTTGGCATTTTGAAAGCTCCAGTGAGCAAAGGAAATGTGAATCAAATCAAATCTGACCCCAGAGAACGGAAGTTGCATTTACAGAGAGAAACAACAGATTTTGTCCCTCGTCTTGACTGAGCTGCTGGCTTGGATCTGGCTCTCTGCTGCCTGTGGGGGATCCTCAATCCAGATTTCAAACCCCAATATAAGCATGTTTTGCTTAGTTTTAATGTATGGGCTTGGGCCTGGCATCTTGAATCAGAACCTTTTTCCCATGAAGCAAGAAAACTCTGTTCTTACAGTGGATGGATGGTTTATCTGACCCCAAGGAAATCCATATATTCAGTAGGGCTGCTAAGGAAACGCCTCCAGAACACAAAGGAAGGCATCTCATGGGGAGGACAGGTTACCAATCTTCAAGGAATTAAAGACTTGCAGTGAGGAAAAAAACTATCTGGAAGGTTTCAAGAACATCAACATTTGCTAGGAGAAACCTTCTTGCTAAAAGTCCTGCCTGTGCTGGAAAATAGACTTGGTGACCACTGTCACTAAATGCCTTTACTTCATAGGATTTTTCTTTCTGTTATTCTGAGGAACCAATTTTGTGCTTTTTCTAGGCAAAAAGCCTTGGTTGCTACTGGGCAAAAGACAATAGAAGATGCAGCAAAATGGTAAGTACCTGTGATTTCTAAGGTGGGCCTTCTCATTAAACCTGCCTAAAAATCATTGTTGATGTGCTCATCCTGCCACTGAATTTGAAGCTAGATGCCATAAAAAAAAAACAAACCCGAATTTGAGATTTTTTAAAAATTTATTTCACTCAGAGAGAGAAATATTTGTGTTTGTACTTGTTCTGGGAAGTAAGGTTACTTGCAGAAGGTCCAGGTAAATTAAAAAGAAGCAGCTACATTTACTTTTACCAATAAGTCAAATGGGACCGCCTCAGCTTTAAGCCTCCTGAGGGAAAGGAACAGGAAACAGGAAAATTTCTGTAAACCCATGGCTGCTCTTACAAACACGTGCAGAAACAACACCTGAAGGGGAACAGAAAGGCTCACCACGAAGTAAGCTGAAAGGCTGATGATCAGAGGGAGGTATTATTACAATTAAAATAATTTCTCGGTTTTAAACCCCACAAAGTTTTCTCCTTCCTACCAAGACTCTCACAGAGTATTTGTATGTCATTCATGTGCTGATAATTGATTTTTTTTTTTTTCTTTAATTCACCTTCACATTAAATCTAATCTTTCTTTGCACTTTTCTGGGGGTTTTGTTTTGCTTTTTTTTTTCCCCCCTCCTTGGTTCAGTCACTTTTCTTCTTTTTTTCTTCCTTTATTATTTTATCTTTAGTGAAAAGCCCGAGGAGGCATTTGAGAACAGCACATTCTTTCCAAATAATTTTTTTCAGGGATGCTACCACACTTCCCAACAACCACTCTCAATCCAACAGCTGCAAATACAAACACACAGCATGTGAAGGACATGCTAAAGGACATCATCACATGGCATATGAGTTTCTGCCCTTTGCTTGTGTATTTTCTGGTTTGTCTTGCTTGCTTTTCTTAGGGGTGAATAAAAAGGCTCTTTTTGAGTATTTTTTTAATCTTCAGTTAATTTTAATTTTGTCATTCTTCAACGTTCCACCCGTTGCCTTTTTCCTCCTCCAATGCTGCTTCCAGTCATGAAAAGGAGAAAAAAACCCCAAAATCCTAAAAAAGTATTTTTTGTTTTCTCCCATTTTCAGACACTGACAGAAGTGAAGACACTTGATAAAATGTAAAGCACTCAAAAAATAAGCAGAAAAAAAATTTTCCATTATTTAGTGCTTCAGAGAGAAAAAGGAGCTTTCATTTCAGCTTTTCATTTGTAAGAAAATAATAAAATCGTATTTCCTTTTCCTGATCTCTGCTCTGGAGGCCTTCAGCCACAGGAAACAAGAGCCAGGGGTGCACACACTCACTCTCAGGGGTATGCTCTTGATTTCAGGCTGCATTCCCACTGCAACGACCCATCCCTGGATGACCCAATCCCTCAGGAATACGCCCTTTACCTGTGCCCCACGGGCCGCCTGCACAGCCGCCTGCAGGACTTCTGGAAGGAGAGCAAGCGCCAGTGCGGCAAGAACAGAGCCCACGAGGTGTTCCCACACGTCACCCTCTGCGACTTCTTCACGGTGAGGCACGGGAGAGTGCCAGGGTCAAAATTCAGCTGGGTGATACTCGGTGGAACTGGGCCACCTGCTGTTGTCTGACACCAGAACTTGCTGGTGATGGAACGACACGACCCAGGTCCAGGCATTGCTTGATGTCTGAGTGATGCTTAATGTCTGAGTGATGCTTAATATCTGAGTGATGCTTTGATATTTGAGTGATGCTTAATGTCTGAGTGATGCTTGATTTCTGAGTGATGCTTAATGTCTGAGTGATGCCTAATTTCTGAGTGATGCTTAATGTCTGAGTGATGCTTTAATATTTGAGTGATGCTTAATGTCTGAATGATGCTTCATTTCTGAGTGATGCTTAATATCTGAGTGATGCCTAATATCTGAGTGATGCCTAATATCTGAATGATGCTTAATTTCTGAGTGATGCTTAATTTTTGAGTGATGCTTTATGTCTGACTGATGCCTAGTATCTGAGTGATGCTTAATGTCTGAGTGATGCTTAATGTCTGAGTGATGCTTGATTTCTGAGTGATGCTTTATGTCTGAGTGATGCTTAATATCTGAGTGAGGTGTTTCGGGGTAGCTGATCCATTTAGAGCAGCCCCGTGCAGTCCAGCTGCTGTCAGGCTTCCACGTGTCCATTGCTGCATGGATTTAGGATGATAAACCTTGCCAGCCAGGGCAGCAGCGGCTGCCATCAGCGAGCTGTGCAGCAGGAATAGTGTTACCATAAGAGGAACCAGTTTTGTGCAGACAGCTTTGGTACCAAGCCTGTGGCAATCTCAGGGAAAGCTCTGCCTTCCCCACAGAGCCCCGTCAGCAGCTCACTGCTATGGTGCTGTGTCCCACATTTTACCCTTTCTATTGGAGCTGAAGATTTTGTGAAATCTTTTGTGAAGTCCAGCAAAGAGTCACTGGCCTGGAAAAACTGTGGAGACACCTGGAATCCAGTTTTAGCATGTTGATGGTGCAACACATGAATATCAGCTGTGTCTGGGATGTCCTGAAACAGGCTTGGGCTAAAACAGCTGGACAAAAATCACTTTGTTCATTATACCTTCATATTAAACCATTAAGTGCTTCCTTCCCCCTAAGGGTGGGTCATCACAACCATGCCAAAAAGTAGAGACAGTGAAAATAAGATTATTTTGTTGCAAAATACTGAATGGTGCTCTGTGGCCATTAAACACAATTATACAGAAGAAAAATCATTAATTACTAATGAATGCCATGCTCTTGGGAGGCATCAAGTTTAAAGGCTTGTCTGGAAGAGATGACTGCATTGCAACCTTCACCTTGCACATCTCAGCAAAGGACTGTAGGATAACAATAACACAAATTCTTACTTAGAATTGAAGAGGGAAATCCTGATCCCTGCCTCATTTCAGACTGCTTACTGCACACCTGTCAGATGGTAAAATCTTTTGGCTTTTTCCTACCCAGGTTAAACACACCTTGTGTTGAAGGTTCCATCTCCTGTTACAGAACCAGGACACTATGCTGATCCATCTGCCAAATACTGCTGGGTTTAATGCCAGGAGTTTCAGGCAAATTCCTATGTATTTTGTGTTTCTCAGGAAGTTTACAGCCCCACAGTTTTCTGGCAGTGCTGTATGACAGAAGCTCCAACACTGGCTGTGAGCTGGTGGGTAAAGCCTGCTCCTCCTCTCTTTTCTTTCAGTGTGAAGACCAGAAAGTGGAATTATTGTATGACATCTTAAAGCGAGTCGGTGACAGCTTTTCCCAGAGCTTCCCACCATCCATTTCCCTAACACTACATGCATCTCCCAGCTACCTTGGCTTCTTCATTGATGACAGCCAGGCCAATGTCCTCAGAGAGTTTGCTGTGGCCTTCTCATCAGAGGCTTCGGCCCTGGCAGGTAGGACCCACATCAGAGAGAAAGCGGGTGGGTTGTAGCACAGATGTGTTGGCAGGATATTGAAAATATGACCTGTGTCTCCAGGGGAGCTTGGCTGATATTTCCCTGCCAGCAAACACCCTTTCCTCCTACAGGTTTGCAAGCAGAGTGGCCAGAGGAGCATGTTTTAGTCTTTGAAGACACAGCACTTTTGTCTAAAAGCTGATATGATCCTGTGTGCAACTTGGCAGGCCATTGATCAGGATATCCAAGATGGGCAGGGATGTAACACTCCCCAGATCTCTAACCCCATGGTGCTGTGGCCCAGCCTGACTGCATCGCTGGGAATAGGGCCTAATACCTGTTCCAAGGGAAACTGCATCACCAGCGGAGACTGAAGGGGCACAGCCCCACCACAGCTTTATCTGGCAGAAATGAGTTCAACACATCTCAGGCTGGGAGAGGAAATCAAACCCTGATCATTTATTTTGACTCACAGATGAAGGCCAGGAAGCAAATCCAGTCCACATTTGGGAATGATTCTGGCATGATTAAAACCACGACACCCTTCCAAATCATTTTGCAGTAGATCTACTCTAGCACTAGTTACTGTGATATTTCCTGCATCACGCAAAGTGTGTAGGATAAAACAAGAGGAGCTTCAAATGACTTTTGTTTCTATGTTGTGATGTGCTTGTTTCATCCCTAGACTGCCACGTGAAGCCCTCCTTGAAGCAGTTCCACCTTACCTTGGCCCACAGGTTTTATCCTCACCATCAGAAGACTTTGGAACAATTGGCCAAATGCATTAACCCAGGGGAGCCCTGCCAGTGGGTGGCTGCTCTCTATTCACGGGACATGCGTTTTGTGCATTACCAGGTACTGGAATCAGATTTATTTCATTTCCTGAGCCCTTAATTTGCTTTGCTACAGTTATCTTTCCTTTTCCATCCTTAAGAAAAACTCTACCTGCTCAGCACAGTGTTTCAAAGAGCTTGGTTGTTTCCAGTTCCATTTTGGGTAGAAAAACTGCACTCCTGAATCAGTAGATAATACCTTTATTATGGTAGGTTGCTTGACCTGTGTGTCTCAAAATCTAATTCCAAACCTCAGTGGAAAAAAACTAATCTTACCATGACATGAGAAAATAAAAGAGACAGGAAATCATCATCCTTTAATATTTGCTAGGATTCATCAGTTCACAGTTTTGCAGCAAAATTCCATCCAGCAAAATTAGTTTTCTTGATTGTCCCAGCCATGACGTAAACTGTATCAGTGAGCAAGGCACAGTTCTCACTGATGATTTTCTGCTTAGCAGACTCTTAGTTAAAACCTGTCAACATTGTTTCAGTTCTCATTTCCAAATTTAAATTATGGAATGATCAACAGTTTCTTGTCAAATCGGTAAATCACTTTGTCACAAGTCTCATATTGGATTTTAGTCACACTCAGGAGAGCTGCGAGCAATCACAAAAATAGGTCAGATCTATGTTCGCTTTCAAATAAGTCTGTACCAGTTACAGGGGGAAAAAAAGTATTTTTGTGAAAACCAAGTGCCTGTTTTTACACATACTGTAAATGTGGTAGAGTCTTCCTTTTCCTCTGCTGAAGTGCCACTAAAGAGCAGGCTGCAGAGTGGAAAACAGAACAGGTTCTGTGTCCAGGAGAGGGGAACAACCATCCCCTGACCCTGCTGTGTGTCCCCCCAGAGGCTGAGGGCCCTCTTCCAGTACAAGCCCCAGAACATTGACGAGCTGATGATCAACGCTGGGGATTTGATCTACGTGGACCCCACGCAGCAGAGCGAGGTGAGCGAGGGCTGGGTGATCGGCACCTCGCACCGCACCGGCTGCAGGGGCTTCCTCCCCGAAAACTACACCGAGAAAGCCCACGAGTCAGACACCTGGGTCAAGCACAGGTAACTCGGGGTTTCGTGGGTGCTGCTTTCCATCAGCCACTTTTCCTGCTGAGGAGCTGTGGCAGTTCCTCCTTGCCAGGACCTGTTGGCAGAGGAGGAATGCTGAGGGTCTGGATGTGATGCTGGGACACCTTCTGAGAGCAAAGGGACAGGACACACAGCTGCAGACACCCAGAGTTCATAAGTTCAGCTGCTCGAGGGATGACCCCTGTTTGCTCTTGAACAACCTGAACGCCCTAATGAATTTTGAAAGAGCGCATTCTGAGCCCTCAGCCTGGCTCTCTGCTCTCTCCTTTTTTCTCATTTCAAGGGCTTGTAGAATTAACTTGAAATGAAACCACACCAAGGTTGCTCCACCAGCTTGGCACCACCCTTATCTTGTTGATGTGCCCTGCATCAGAAGGCACCTGTCTGGCTTCCTGCACTTCACTCTGCAGCTGACAGCACAGCTGATGCGACTTGTAGATTAGAGCTGGTTTTTCTAGGCAGGGAAATTTTGGTGCACTTCTTGATGTCTCAGAGAAAGGGAGGAGGCCACCAGGTAGTATTTCCTGCTTGGAGGTCCCACTTCAGCAGGGTTGCACCCAACATACACCATCAGTTCCTAATATTTTAACCTCATTTTTATGAGGCGTATTCTAAATGAACAGCAAAGTGATGAGGTGGATTGCAAGTGTGCAAAAAGTATTGAATGGAACATGAATTCTGACTTACTGATCCTGTAAACAGCATCATGACTCAAAAACCTCTTCTATTTGTGTGTGTGTCTGTATGTTTGTGTGTGCGTTGCTTCTGCTTTTTCTGCAGGGAATATGTTTTTGACATAGCTACAAGATCCTTCACCAAAACTGAAAAGGACCTCAATGTAAAACTCAATGGGGAAGCCCACAATCCCAGTGTGTCAAGGAGTGTAACCAATGTACTTTCTCTTCAGGTAATTGTTTTTTCCATTTCTTATCTTTGCCACACATTTTGGCAGATTTGCTATTAATTAATGGCATGGAGTAAATTTAGTATCTTCCTTTTCCTCTCTCATATTTTCACATTTTGTTTTACATTTATACAGGCTGTTTTATTCATTATGTTGTACATTCATATATGCATACACACTCGTATTGTATAATATCTCATAATTTTTTTGTTATGCATATGATGTATATCACACTTGCCTTTCACAAAACTTTCCTTGTTGCTATCATAATAGCACAACAGCTGAGTTCTGTGCTCAGGTTTCTCTGAGCTCAGCCTCAGGGGGTGTGGAGACGAGTCTGACAGGTGAGACACAGGCACAACCTCCCCTGGCCTCCCCGTGGCTTCAGGCAGAGTAATTATATCAGAATTAGGCTCACTGCTCACAGCTGCTCTTATGGCCAGATCCTGTGGATGTCATCTTGGAGGTTTCCATGGCCCCAGATCACATTTAAATGTTCCATTTCCTTCTTTATTTTTAGATATGTAGCTAGTGCAAACAACTGCACAGAACAGCCAGCTGCAGTGGTTAACAGCACTGGTAGGATCACATTTTTGTCCCAGGTTCAAAATCAACAGGTATCAATTTTTCCTGTGTTTTCCACAGGTCTTCTGGTAGGAAAAGCAAAACAAATAAGGACTCTGATTTTTTCCTACAGCACAATTGCATATGCATTGCCTTTTTGGCTCTGTCAGAGATGCCAAGATGCATTTTCAGCACAGATGTGCCTCAGAAACCCCATTGGCTTGCTGGGCCCACAAGCTTCTCTTCCTGCTGTGCTGGGCAATAACCCTGGGCTGGTTTGTGCTAACATCAGAGAAACTGAGGGCACCTTGAGGGAACTTCCATCCTGGGGCCTCCAGGATACCGTGTGTATGACTGTAAGAAATTTCTGAACAAGTCACACATCCTTCCTCTGGCTCTTGGCCGCTCTTGGCCTCTCTTATCCAGGTCAGATCTGTGTCAGAGCCAAGGCTTGGCCTGAGGAATGTGTTTTGCAGATGGGCACATCTCCAGTCTAGAGTTTCCCTGGCCTCTGGGTTCCTCTCAAGCAGAAGAGGAACACCACAAAACCTTGGGTTTATACTCCAATCTTGTGGCAGTTGATTGGCGTTTCATGGCAGAAATGCAAGTGTTTAACAGAATGCACGAATATCAACCTCAAACCACTTCTTAGGAGTTCCCTTCTCTGTTGCTGAAGGTGCAGAGCACTTAACTCAGTGCTGCAGCAGTAATTCTGTTTTAAAGTTTAAAACCTTTCTAAAAGCTGTTTCTCCTTATCTTCTTCTCATCTGTATTTAGTGTGCATTGTATGCTAACCCCAAACTACTTCCAACTTATTTGTCATTGCATGCAGTCTAAGTAAAAAAAGTGGCCTTGTAGGAGATCTGGGTTCACTGTTGATTTGGCCACAGAATTATGAAAATGTAGAAGTAATATTTTCACTAGGAAAAGAAAGAGAAGCTTGGTGTTAGTCCCGGTGTAGAAAAGGACATTACTGCTTAAATCTTAGCTGGTTTTCTGTTTTTTGTTTACATCAACCATATGATATAAATTAAAGTTATGATTGCTTCCCACACTGAGATTAAAAGATCTGTTACCAGCACTATCTTTCACTAGTGCTAACACAGAATTAAACCTGCAGCCCATGAGGGTCAGGGATGTGACCTTTGGCAGGACAAGAGGAAGTGGCCTTAAGCTGCACCAGGGGAGGTTCAGGCTGGGTATCAGGAAGAATTTTTCCACTGAAAGGATGGTCAAGCATTGAACAGACTGCCCAGGGAGGTATGGAGTCACCAAACCTCTAAGTGTACAAGAAACAATTGGATGTGGAACTCAGTGCTATGGTTGAGTCGACAACGTGGTGATCGGTCAAAGGTTGGACTCGATGACCTTGGAGGTCTTTTCCAACCTCAGTGATTTCATAATTCTATCTCTTTCATCTGCCTTTAGTGGAGAACCAGTCAGGATTATCACTGTCTTAAAGACAGGCAGCTGTTATACTGTCTGTTCTCCAGGAATCCAGACTTTTCCTGGAGGTTATGGATAACATTCTCATGAAACCCCCTTTTCCCTGCTGTCTCAGAACGCTGCCCTGCGGAGAGGGGTGCTGGTGATGCGCCACGGGGAAAGAGTGGATCAGGTCTTTGGCAAGTCTTGGCTTCAGCAGTGCCTGACTGCAGATGGTGAGTGAGGTAATGGGAGGGTCTGCAAAAACCAGGACCAAACCCAGTTAATCCCAGTAATGGGTAGAAGAGATTCAATCTTCTGCGTGTAAGTGTACACACTGGCACAAAGGAGTGATAAGTCAGGCACAGCACTGCTTTGACCTCCATGTAACCAGGTGACAATGTCCTAAAGTCCTTTGTGTTTATGCTCACTAAACTCTGCAGATAAACAAAGCCCTTGTGCTTCTGATGAACGGTGTCTTACTGACACATGAACAAATCACAGGGGCACACTCATCACGTCTCATTACACAAGGTGGTGGTTGTCAGACCCCTCCACCTTTCTGTGCCTACGTCAGAATCACTCTGTCGATCAGAGTCACACTGCATCACTAGTCCAACCTGGGGAATCTGTGGTGCAAATGAAACGTCAGCACTGACCTAAATTAAAATCTGAATTTCCTCTCTCTCAAAAAAAAAAAGAGAAAAAATGAAAAGGGTATGTTTGCAGGTGAAGGAAACTGACCCAAACCAGGGAAATGTGTGTCAGGAGGAGGGAGGGGAACAAGAAGGTGGGAGTTCACAAGTGAGAGCTTTATGCTGAAATCTGCCTTGCTATGCTGGAGATTCCCCATGTTTAGTGTGTGAAATTCACACCAGATAAGGAGAGTGGTATCTTCTGGCTGCATGATCAATGCATTGGTTTCATTTTGATTCAGTGGAAATGGTTTTTATTTTTGGTCATTTTGGCAATTGTAAAAGAATATAGATAGGGAGTTGATTTTTGTTTCTCTTGAGTTCCACAAAGCCAAATTCTCCTGATTTCATGTCCTCTCTCCTCCTTCCCATTTGCTCCTTTCTAGCTTGCAGAAGAGGGGCTATTCTGTTAGGACAGGTGACTTCCCAAGCCAGTGTTGTGACCTTAAAATGTGACCCCTTTAAGGTAACAGCACTGGCTGTTTTTCATCAGTGAGACACTGACTCTGTTTGTAATACAAACATAACACAGCTGCTGTGCCCTTGTGCCACAGAAAAATGTCCTGCCTTGTTTCAGGAAAATACTACAGAGTAGATCTGAACTTCCCCTCCTCCCTGCCGAGGCGGAAAGACGGCGTGAAGCAGTTTGAATGTGATCCTCCCTTATCTTGCTGTGGTATTTTTCAGTCAAGGCTTATAGGTAAGCTGGATATTATCCTCCTGCAAATGTAAGGCTTTGGGAAGACGGCTATCATCACCTGCCAAAGCTCATGCTGGCTTTGCAGCAGAAAAACTTCCTACCAGCACTCGCTGCTGGCCACAATTCTCCGTGGGCAACCACTGCAAGATCTTCTTAAACAGCAAAATAGAGAACACAGCTGGTTACTCACCTCTGAGACCCCCTCTGCCAGTTCCTGGCAGACAAAAGGAAGAAGCCAGAACAGTACCTGTGCCCTGTTTCTTGTCTGCAAGGGATTAATGCCTTATGCAGCTGTCCCTGAATGGGCAGTGAGGAGTGAAGGGGCTGGCCAGAGGAAGCAGCTCCATGGTCAGCAGAGTGTGGTCACCTCGCTGCAGGAGGATGGGTGGTGTGGGTCAGGCTGACTCAATTCACTCACCAGATGAAGCTGTGCTCCCTGAGCAAGATGCATGACGGTGACAGTGCTGGTCTGCTGCAAATGCTCATCTCTGATGGTTCAGATACATGGAGGCAGACAAATGCCTAACTGCTGTTCCCAGATTTGGAGTGAATCTTCTGTAATTATCTTTCCAACACGCATTTTAGAATTGCTGCTTCCACCAGAGTGAGCTTTCTAATGAGCCCAATCAGCAGACAGCGTGAAAAAAATGAATAGAAAGGGGCTGCCAATGTATCCCATGTCGATAAAACTGCAAAGCTCTGAGATGTTTTTTTGCAGAAAGTATTTTGTAGTCGTTTCTCACCTGTCACACTTTGCTGTTGCCATCCAGGGGAAGCTCTGCTGGACCAGGAGGTGACAGTCAGCTCCGTGTACTCGTCCCCTGCCCTGCGCTGTGTGCAGACAGCTCAGCACCTGCTGCAGGGTAAGGCAGCAACACCTGCCAGGGCCTTCTGCCACGCTGGAAACATCATCAAACCTCTGTGAAGCCTCTGACATGAGCAATTAAGAAGATACACGACTTTGTGGTTATTTGTGGTTGTCTTTAAGCAGGGAAGACGAGGTGGTTTTGATTAGCTGGTAATGCAGGCAGCACCAAACCTGCTGGTGTGTGTACAGTCTGTGGGATTTGATGACATTAACACTAGTCCTTTATAGCTAAAATGGAATCTAATGTTATATGAAACAGGTGTTTCACATCTGCTTGAATTCAGCATTAGTAGATGTTCATCAAATCACCACTGCCACCTCTTCCAGAAAATATTTTGAGCCAAAAAGCAGATGTTTCCAGAGCTCTGAAGGATCTGAATGTGAATCATGGATGACTGCTTTCATGTTTTCTTTTGCAAGCTGAACTACTTTAATCTTTCATATTGCAGAACCTCTTTCCCTTCCTTTCCTCTCCCTCTTTTCTTTTTTCATCTCCTGTCCCTTTCAGCAGGTTCACAGTTCATTATCATGTTTACATCAGAATGCATTCACTGCCACTCAGTAACTTCTCTTGAGAATACTCAAAAAATAATGTTTCTTTTGACGAGAGAATTCCATTTCTAACACAGGACAATTTGGACAATTTACTGCCCCACTGAGGAACACTGACCAAAATGCTATATAAAAGTGGTAAAAACATTTCCTGTCTGAAGTTCATTCGGATTGCAACATTACCGAGGTTTTTTCTTCTAGCAGAGCATCAAGAGAGCTTCAAAAATTATGATTATGATAATAATTATGATGATAATTTGCAGTCCCTTTACATTAGTCAGACAGGAATATAATGGTGGCTTCCTTTAACCAATTGTTAATGACAATAAGTAATTCATTTTCATTAATGAAAGTACAACAGCAAACAAGGCAGAACATCAGAACATATAGTTTGAATGTAGCACTATGAGTGTGCCTTTCTCTTAAGATTTACTTCTTGTTCTTACAGGGCTTAAATTAAATCAAAAAGTCAAAATCAGGGTGGAACCAGGACTATTTGAATGGACCAAGTGGGAAGCAAGCAGAGCAATCCCTAACTTCATGACTGTGGCAGAGCTGGTAGAGGCATCTTACGACATAGACACAAGTTACAGGTAATGGCTCCGTGTCTGGCTGATAAAGCTGTGGGGTTTTTCCCTGAGGTATCTTGTCCTTTTATGTGTCTTAAATCATTACAAATACTGTGAAGATGGGGTGATTCTGATCAAATTCAAATCAAAATAAGATATCAGAATAAGATATGCTGTCACCAGCACATGGGTGCACTCACACAAACGTCTTGTGCGTGGGACCAGCCCTGCTGTGGTGTTGCCTTGAGAGCTGCTGGCTCAGGCCCACAGCTGGACATGTACCATCACAGCTGCATTATGGGCATTAATGTCAAGTGCCAGGAGCTTTGCTTTTACCTTTGGTTCATGTGAAACACACTTCAGAAATGTGAGGAATAATGTGATTTTCAGTGATAAAGAAATGTGATGTTAGATAAGGTCGGTCAGCGCTTGGCTGAGGGTCCCCAGGGCAGTATCAAGATGTTTTGGGGACAGGCAAGATAAGAGCATTTCACTTTAATTAATGTTTGTGGCATCGTTTTAAGTTGCTCAAAGATTACTACTGTGCTCAGCAAGGACTTTTTGGAGCCC
The DNA here is from genome assembly GCA_013397055.1 of Pachycephala philippinensis. Classification (NCBI taxonomy): domain Eukaryota; kingdom Metazoa; phylum Chordata; class Aves; order Passeriformes; genus Pachycephala; species Pachycephala philippinensis. The sequence goes on along the minus strand of VWZT01005877.1, from coordinate 10,258 downwards.
TCATAACTTGGTGGGGTGAGGGGTGATGCCTTTTCTGAGCACTTGCAAACCACAGCCCAGCAGGAAATGAAAAGCCTCCAATTCAATCTAGCTCCTCATCTTTGCTCACAAACCAGGCTGCTCGGTGTTTGCAGTGCACAGCCAGATCCAGGAAATTACCCAGCTGTCTCTGGGATTTCCCACATACTCAAGAAAGGGGGGAAGGAAGCATCTCATGTCTTAATGCATTCCTTACAGCCAAGGAAGTATCTTTGTTTGAGACTGCATAAAGTCTCCAAAATCCTTCTTTTTTTGGAGCATAGGGCTTTCTGGTGTGTTTTTCACTAAAAGACTGTTTTCTCTAGGGTTTTTTTGGTACAAAACCACTTGCCTCAAAACAAACTGCAAATGCACAGCAGTGGGAGGTTTAGAGGGGAGGCTCTAAGGCGATGTTAACTACAGTGTTCAGGCCTCTCACAGCTCACTCAGGACCAGGCAAAAATAGAGTGGATGAACTATAAACTTGCACATAGAATGCCAGTTTCTTCCTATCACATGCAGGGCTAAAAAATCCTTGGGTACCAAATGTTCTGAACAAGTGTTTGAGATCACTTAAAGAATCACTGGCAAGGAAGGGTTTCAGTAAAAATCAGACATAATATTACATGTCAGCACAACAAAATTCATTGGCAAGGTTCACTCTACTGCTGACTAGATGGTTAAGGCACAGCGAAGGAAAAATGCAACAAAAGTGCAGTCAATCAATCCAAACAGAAATAAACCAAGAGGTGTGTGTGTGTGTATGTGTGTGTATGTGAAAAGGAACAACATTTAGCAGCATTTAACTTAACTTATAACTTTAATTAACCTTACTTACAGGCCTAACTTACTTAGCTATCTAAAGTATCTGAACATCTAAGAGAGCAGCACTGCTGGTGTTATTTGCCACAGCACAGGTACACGTGGGTACACACAGACAGAAAGAGTCAGTGCAAGGCACCTGTGGAAAATTCCTCTCAAAAGCAGTGAAATACTCACTTCGGATGTCTTTGCACCTCCTCACTGGGAAAAGGGTTGAGCCTCGAGGAGTGGGGGGATCAGCCCAGGATCTATCATTGTTTGGGGATCCTATGAGTGCAGCAAACAGGAGATTTCCCAGCTTGGAGAGGTCCCACTCACAGGGAAGTTCTGGTCACTGCTGCAGCCCAGGAAAACTCCAGGGGTCTCATTTTGGACTGCTGTTTTTAGGGCCCCAAGAAATGGGCTTTAGTCATAGCAAGGTTTCATCCTGGCCCCATGTCGGGTTGGCACTTTGAAAGTGTGAGAACAAGGATATTATGCCATTCAGGCAAAAAAAAAGTTTCCAAGGGTGTTCATAAAAAAAAGCAGGAGCTTGTTGGACAGCAGCAGTTCCTGGGAGCAGACTAGCAGACTGTTTCTGATAAGCTCCAGAGGAGCTGAGCCCAGGGGCCAAGCCCCACCAGACCTCTGAGGCTGCCCTGATTCACAGCAGTGTGAAGGTCTGGCTCTTAGGTTTTTTGGGTGCCTGAAAGTCCCTAGTATAGAAAAGAAAGAAGAATGCCTGGTCTCGGCAGAAGTGCTCGGATACTTTGGAGTGATGCAGTGTGATTATGGTCCCTGGAAATACCTTTTTTTTTAACTCTAGCAGTGAAAGACTTTACTATCCATTTGAGCAGCCATGCAGATAAGACTCGTTTGTTGTAGATTTTTATTTACTTGGTTTATTGAGGAGATTAATGCTGAGGCACCAAATCTTGCAGGCATTCACACCATCAGTGTCTCTCCTTTGTTTGAACTCAGTCAGGATTTGCAGACCCAGGCAGCTCTGCAGCCCACGTCTGGGCAGTGGTCCTTGCTGGCAGAATTGCTCAAAGCTTTTCTTAGGAATAAATCCTGCTTTAAATAATCTCCGCTGTAAACTACAAGTTTTATTGAAGCCTGGTTTTGCCTGCATCTGGTGCTTTATGAGCTGTGAGACTTAGCCACGAGATTTAATGGAAATTACTCAGAGAGAAGCTAATGCTCCAGACAAGCAGAGGTAGCAGTGTGTCAGCCAAGTCAACAGATAAACCTTTTAACTAAGTGCCTTTTCTCTGGTGTAGTCATTCAATGGTGCCAAGAGTGTCCCAGTGTTCATCTAGATTAACATATATTTGTGATTTTATTGTCAGGGGTAACTTCCCACTCTCTTCTCTGGTGCCATCGGAAAGTTTTGAAGACTATGTCAGCAGAAGCTCTGCGGTTATAAAACAGATCATCGCTGCCTGCCCCAGCAAAGGTAAAGGTTTCAGCTCTTTGTACATTCTGTCAGACACTTGCAGTAACAGGAACTGGCAGAGATTTGCCAACAGAAGCACATTTAATATGAGCTGTTGGCACTGCACAGAGCTTAAGGCAGACACAGTGCTTGTCCTGGGCTACACTGAAGTAACATACATGCAATTTACGGGATAGAAATGAAAGAAAGTAAAACTGAGACAGTAGAGTACTAAATTGCAGAAGTATATGCTTTACTTGGTCTTTCTACGTCAGGATGTAGCTCAGCAAAAGATAATATGCTTTTCAGGAAAGCTTTTTTTCTCTTTCCCTCACAAATGCCTTCTCTCACTGGCTGGCAAGCTCAACACACCAGATATTTTCTGCCCATCACAACACGCTCTGCCACATTATCAAAAAGGTCTGCAAAGACGAACAGCCCCAAAGCCACCTCATCCCCACCTGCTGAGGGGGAACGTGGCAGTGCTGCAGCTCCCTTACCACCCTTCTTTGCTTTTCCTGGTGTGCCAGGTGTCATCCTCATCGTGGGCCACGGCTCCTCCTTGGCACCTCTCACCCGGGCACTCACAGGGCTCCCCAACAGAGACAGTGGGGACTTTGCCCAGAGGGTACGGAAGGTAAGAGGATTTCATTTCATCTGGAAGCTTTTGGGTTGTTTCATTATACTTTTAATAAGGAGACTGCTTATGCAGCGAGATGTGTGTAGCAGCATGCCAACACCAATGGCATCAGTTTTCTCCTTCCAAAGGGAATCTCACGCGGTTTTAGCAAAGTGCTGCAGGTAAAGAGAAGGATTTTATTCTGGTGGCATTGCATGTGACTAGCAGCTAAGTCTTTGGAGAAGATTTTCATCTGGAAAGTCAATGCTGTGTAACACCTACAGACAAGAGGCACATTTGGAAACCTCTCCACTTGGAGCTAGTCTCCTTCCTTTCAAAGTGGAAAAGAGAAGGCTTTGGGGTGACCTAATTGCAGCCTTGCAGTACCTGAAGGGATCCTACAAGAAAGATGGAGAGAGACTTTACAAGAGCCTTCAGTTACACGACAAGGGGGAATGGTTTCAAAGTGACAGAGAGTATGTTTAGATTGGATATTAGGAAGAAATTCTTTACTGTGGGGGAGGGTGAGGCATGGGAACAGGTTACCCAGCTATGGATGTGGAGTGATGACACAAGTTCAGCTTTCACCTCTCAGGCCTCCAGCCTGGTTTTAGTTCATTTCAGAAGTGACAGAATATCGGAGGCTGCTCTTTTCTGTAGCAAACCCCCCAACCCCCCTTCACATCAAAGCAATGACCCTGCTGGTAACTTCCTTCCCAGATCCCTTCCCTGGGCATGTGTTTCTGCGAAGAACTGAAAGAGGAGAACAAATGGCAGATGGTCAACCCACCAGTGAAGACATTAACTCACGGAGCAAACACAGCATTTAACTGGAGAAATACTATCATGGAAGATTAAAAGGTCATCTCTGCCTTTGCAGTTGTCAAAAAGGAGCCAAAGGCAGGTTATGGTTCACCACAGTGCAGTGATTCATCCCGAAGACACACAGAGGGTGGGAAATGCCCTCTCTGAGTTGTCAAAGCACAGAAAAACACTTCCGAGTTCGGTGCCTGAATTTTGTTTTTATTTTGGTGACTGAGAAGAATGAACTCATGAACTGGTGTTCAAGTGAGAAATAACATTTCTGTGGTGGTGAGGAAAGTACCTTTTCACATTTTCTGAGAGTACAAATGTTTCATAAATAGGGATGTAACTACCTGATTATACGTTCCACTCCAATAGGCACTGAAGTAGACAATGTTGTATTTTTAAGACCAAACTACGTCCAGCAAGAATTCCTTTTTTTTCCTTCTTCTTCAGTCACTTGGGTATTTTCAGACAATGACAAAACTGGGACTGAAAAAAGTCAACCCCTACCTGAAGAGGGGACCAGCTGTATCTAAAGCCACTGTGTTTCCTGTTCACTCCATCAGTTCCGTGACAGCAAATACCACACTGACTCTTTATTTACCTCTTCTACGAAGGGAGTCCACTTTCTATCACACCAGCTCCTCATCCAGCAATTCTCAAGTGATGCATATTGCAAAAGGGTCTAAATTATTCCTTTTTGAAGGAAACTGAACTGGTTACTTTACTGTTTCTGGGACAAAGAAAGATGCCCTGTGTTACTGTACTGGTGACATGAGCAACTCTAACTCTGAGCCCTTCCTGAGACGGCACTTGCAGCTCAACAGCTTTGCTTTGTGCTGTTTTGTGCCAAATTTTTTTATGGTGATCCATCTTCCCAGTGGGTCACCTGAAAGGTTTCTGTAGCTCTTCTCTAGGTGATGTGTTCAATTAAGGGAATGTAGCCCTGAAATTTTATGCACAAACAGGAAAATGCCTTTGCACAGTCTGTTTTTCTTCTCCTTTTCCTTTCTAGTTATCAGATAACTACCTCCAGGAAAGTACAAATGTTTCTTTCAAAGAAAGGAAAAAATGAAAATGTTTCTCTTCAGAGCATGACTAAAAGTGTTTTCATTTTCACTCCTCACTACCTGCTCCGATGTGACATCTCCCTGGATGTCATCAGCCATCGGAGCATGCAGTGGAGCCCATCCAACATTCCAGCTTTGGGGTTGAGAAGTGTCTGACAGGCACCTTTATCTGTGGGTGTAGAGATTTGGTTATCTCAGTCGTGCAGCTGCAATGATTCATTCTGACTTTCCAGCTCTGGTGGAGTTGCTTGAGCTCTCAGTTTTCTGACAGTGCTGCAAGTTTACTGTGAAAATCAAGTGCCCCAGGGCCAAGACAGGAGCTCTTTAATGAGCAAGGGCACAGGACTCAAGCTCAGGAGATGGGTGGCTGCAGCTGCAGTCCCAGAAAAAGATAAAAACACCAAGTGTCACCATAACCTTTTCTTAATCAGGGGAAGCAGGATGCCACTGCAGCACTGAGAGCACTGTGGCTTGGCTACTTCTCCACATCTCACCCAGCACACACTTGCTGTCAGCCAAAAGAGGCAGGTGTGGTGAGGAATGATTTTGCTCTGAGCTCAGGCAGTGGCCAGGCTCCTCTGTGGTCAGCAGGGAGGGCAGTGACTCTCCGAGTCTGGCTGAGAAAGGGCTGTATGATACAAGAAAATCAGCAAAGCCACTCAAAAGACTGGTCATTTTTAAAGCATTAGTGATATAAAATTTCATTACAAATTTTCCTCTACCTTTTCAGAAATAACATTTTTTCCCCCATAATGCTCTTCTACATTAATCCTAGATTGGGCTGCAAACAACCAGTTTGGGTTAAGAATCTTGTGTCTTCCTTTAAAATACCAAAATAAAATACCAAGTGAGATCTCTCCCTTCACCCAGTGGCATCAGGTATAGTGCCAGGGTGGGTCTCTTGTGAAAAATAACCTGTGAGAACAGCATCATCTCTTTCTTTAACAGCATCATCTCCCTTCTTTAACAGCTTTCCTATGCTGCTGCCACTGCATACAACATAGCAATGAAATACTTCTCTTTGCTTTTCAGTCCTTTTGGGCTGCAGAAATAATGTTGCTGAAAGCCAGTTAATGGCACTCTAATGCTGTTGTTGTCCATCCAGCTCCTATCCTTAATGAGTGTGTGCAGCTCCCAAGAGGCAGGTGACAGGAGGGGAGAAGGACACGGCTGGGGGAAGTGTCTGTCTGTCTGTCTGTCTGTCTGTCTCTTACAGAGGCAGGATTTAACTGCTCCACCCAATCTTGGCATCTAATCAGATGCCCACAGTGCATGGACAACACTATTGACAAGCTAAATATACTTAACAGGCAGATTCCTAAAACACCTGAACCAAAATCGCACTGTGCTTTTCTTTTATTCTCAATACAGATGCACTCCAATGAATTTTACTTCAGTGGAAGCAATGAATTAAACTCCAGAGCATGTTTAAAAGAGGGTTTGGGGACTTAAGTTTTCTCTTGTGGTGGTTTCTAATCCAGACACTGCAGTGCTAAGCAGGACAAATGCTCAGTCACAAAATACTGTATTAAAGTTATAAAGACTTCTCCATGTCTGCTGTTTGATTCAATTGAACAGAAAGAACATGAATAGAAGGGACAGGCAGCACACACAGGAACCCACTGAAACTATCTCAATCTTAATAATGGAAGGGCAAGGACAAGCTCTTCTATTCACAAGGACCCTGCTTTTGGCTTTCCTGGGACCCCATGTGAGCACAGATTCAACTCTAAACACTTTTTAAGATCAGAGCTGATCTTAAAAATTATGTTTTTAACATACAAGGTTTCTTGGTTGTACAATCTGGTACTTACGAGAGAGAGAGAAAGAATTCCTAATGTGGTGTTCACAGCATGAGATGAATCACTAAACACAGGTGAAATGAAGAAAATGTCCTTGGAAGCTTCCAAGTTGTTTTTGTAATAAGCAAAAGAAATAGGAAATCCTTTTCCAGTTTCTTGTTTTTTGCTTTTTTATGCAACTTCTAAAATTAGTTAGTGCTTTACTCCATTGCATTTTCTTTAATTGCATCCAGTTCATTACAAAGTTATGGACTTCAATAGATGCTTTAAGTACTGCCTTGAGAATCTGAATGTTTTCTTTATATCTTAAAATGTGAGAACATAAATTCTTTTGATGATGACCTGCAGTGAAGCTAATCTGTGGTGACCCCTTGTGGGAAAACACAACCTCAGCTTTACATGGCTAAATCAGATCTGGTGTGATTGAGGGATGAGGGGGAAGAGCAGCAATTTTTTTTGAACAATAATGCTCCTTCCATACCATTTGAAAGGGTATTAACATCAAAATTTATAATGTTTGGGACTACTTTTAGGGAAAGGATCTTGGAGAGACACTTGAGACAAGTTCTTCTGAAAAGTGAGATAAAACAGGCTATGAATGTCGTGATCCTGATTTTTCCAAAGCTTTTTCCTTGTGCCAGCATTAATATTGGTGCAAGGAATATGCACAGTTCTGCTGATTCAGAGAAGTAGATACTTCTATTCTTTGCACAATTTTAAGTCACAGGCAAGGAATAAAACAGTTGAGTGGATTTTTTGACTTCTCCAACAAAAACGCTACGGGTCTCCAAAAGGAGCAAGTCCTGTTCTTGGGAGCAACCTGTAACACGTTAGAGATTTCCTGATGTTCCTAGCTTTCCCTGATTGTATTCCATCGGCTTTTTATTTTTTCAGGACTACCACTGGAGGTCACTCATGTACTAACAAACAGTGCTGCAGAGAAAAAAGTAATTTAAACTATCCAAGAATGAACTCGACCCGAAGATGATGTTAAAATGGAAGTGAGCTTGGAAATACGTGGTGCAGATAATCCTCAAATTTGCAGTAGACTATAATAAAAGTAGCAAGTAAACCAATTATCTTAATTTTCTTATAAAAAGACTAAAAAAAAACCCCTACAATATTAGCAAACTAAGTTAGCTTTGATCTAGCTACAGTAATAATGGAAATGCAGCACAACTCTGTCAGAAAAAGCAAAAAGAGGAAAAGAGAACCCATATAAAAATGCTCAGTGGGGTCACAACCCTTGAAAAGAAATTGCAAACAAAATACAGAATATGAGAGGAAAGACTGCATGGGAATTTTCTCACCATGATATTTCTGATAGCAGAAAAATTGCAAGGAAGAAGTAATAAACTCTGTTTATTTTGTATGACTTGTTTCCCTATCTCCACTTTCTCTTGATCCATTTTTATCACTAACTTTCAAACTTTCGGATATATTTTTGCTGGAATTCTGAGTAGTAGAGAAAAGGAAATTGTTAAAATGTTTTTCCTCTTTTTGCTAAACTAAAATTTTAATACTGATTTCCTGCTCTGAGGTGAAGAACTAGGTCCTGTTTCAGCAATATCAGTACAATATCTCATCCCAAATGGGCCCAAACTGGTCGTTTTACATCAAAAGCAAACTGCTACTGGCTGGCAACTCTCTGTCTCAGGCTCCAGGCCCATCAATATTCATACCAAAATTCCCACAGTATAAGAGAGCAAATTAAACCCAGACAGATATACGTAATAATTAAGGTTCTGCTTACAAATTATTGGGGAAAAAAATTCAGAGCAGCTTTATTCTCCTGCAGAAAGAGAGAAAAAGACCTGTTGGTGGCATTTAGTGCTTGTAAAACACTTTGTGCAGCTCTGCCTTGCTCTGTACTTTTAATTTACTATTTTTATCTTTCCATTTGATTCTGGAAGTTTCTAGGAGGGTTCTGCAGCTGCCTTGTCCCGCCAGCCACTTCCTGACTGACAGGTTTTTGATTTCAGAGTAGCTGCACATTCAGTAATTATCTGCCTGCTGATGGGGGGTGCTGGACCTGCTTTGTCTGCTCTGTAAGGATGCTTCCTCCACTGGGAGA
>VWZT01005870.1:271-52447 GCA_013397055.1 Pachycephala philippinensis | reverse complement strand
TTTTTTTTTTAAACCAACAAAGTTGCAGAATATTCCACCAGCAAAGAGCAGATCTTTCCTGGGAAAAGCACTTACAGAGGTACCATTTCTGCAAAGCCTTCAACAGTTAAAAGGACAGACCAAAAAAATCAGCAAATTCCTGCAATAATCTCTCTCAAACATCACCCAGTGCCAAAACTCCTTAATGCTTAGCTACAAAATATTTGAGGTCAAGATTTTTATTTTCATTTTGGCACAAAGGTCTTACAGAACTAGGGATAATTTTTGCAAGTTGAGGTATATTAAAAGACACATGCAATCATGCTTTCTCAATTTAACCTGGAATTTTAAAATATGTATTTTCTGTGCTTAAAGTCTTGAGCCTTCTGCCTCTGGCTCCAAGTATCTCTAAAGTATAATAAGTCCCACTGGTCTAATTTCAGGTTACCAGCTCATTGGTTCTTGTTAACAAGACAATTTTCCCAAGCATTTTTCAAATCTACTCATTTAATAGCATTATCATTGTCTTCCAACAGTGTTAATGGACTCCACAAAAATAGACCTTTGTAATGAATGTGCTTGCTCTCACCTCAGCTTTTAAACTCCTTGAAGAATTAGGTCCTTAGAGCTGAAAATGTAATTCATATGTCAAGTTCTGCTCCCACTGAAATCAAGAGTCCTGTTGGCCTCTGTATCTGTCCGATGTAATCAAGAGTAAGAACATCATTATGGCCCAAACCTGAGCTTTATCCGACATTTCTCACATAATGAGCATAAAACCTTCCTTCTGCTCAATGCACAGCCCTGTCTTTGCTCTCCACCAGTACAACAAACCCTGAGAGACCTCCCCAGCTTACTCATTTACACCAATTCTCCTCAAAAGTCAAGAGGGAAATATATGTTCTTTCTTGTCTGCTCGCTGCTTCTAAATCAATCCCTCAGATACCCAAATAAATAAATTGCTATTTCATCAAAAGACAAAGAAGAAAAGAGTTACTGGCCACTCATGAGGCATCTTCAAGTAAAGTAATCCTCCTGAATGTTTCATGCAATTATAATTCACATACTACAGTGATCTGTATCAAACAGAAGATGAGGAGAGACATTATCTTTTGAAGAAATGTCTGAATATTCGATATAACTCTATATAGCAACAAAAAAAGGTAATCAAATAGATATTGTACTGAACAGCCAGACTTGCGATTTAATGAAATCAATGCAATTGATCCAGAGAGGATTTAACACCAGAGGCCCAATCATGTTGTTTTTAATCTGATTCTGAGACATTTTCTTGGAATTAAAGAGCATGGGCTGTGTCCACAGCTTGTTTTATTCAGCATTAGGACTGGAACGTGGATCTCCCACATAACAGAAGGAGTAGGGTTGTCACACTCAGAAATATCACGAGTATTGTGGAATGCAAAAATCATTTCCCTCCAAATGATTCGTCTTGGATGCATCGTATTAGAAGAGGCTGTGAGTTCTCACAACTTGAACACAGAGTTACTGTTGAAATCTCCTATTTACCAAATGAAATAACTTATCAGATGCTGAACCTCCCTGAATCCCATCACCAACAGCTAACGAAAAGCTGTCTAACAGCAGCTAGAAAAATTCTGGGGAGAAGCTTAGATTCTACCTACCCATCTTCCAGGTGGTTCCTGTTTAAGAAAAACAGAATTCGCTGATGTTCTCTCCACACCACACAGCAGCAGGGCTTCCCAAGGTGATGTTACTGCTGATTACACACTGTAGGGATGGACACGGGAGCAGAACTCTCAGCAGCACAGTGGAGAGGGATAAGGAGATTGCTTGGAGACAGCAAAGGAAACTTCAGGTGGAGAAAGGTCTGACTCTATAACTCTTAAGGATACAGCAATGATCCTTTCATTGCAATTTTTCTCTATGGTCGTGGGATTGCTTTCCTCCCCCTCAGTAAATACACCATCACACCTAGTGGGAAGAGGCTGATGCAGAGCTGGGTAGGAATCATTAGCTGATAGCACCCAGAGGCTTGCCAGCATTTACACAAAGCACTCAGTAATACACATCACTGAGAGAGAGGGGGAGGGCTGAAATCTAACACCGGGTCAGCCCTTAAAAATAAATAAAATCCTTCTATACAGTTTGACTTTCTCCTCACTGAATTCTCTCCGAGGCTATTTTTAGTGAGCCCAGCTGCAGAGGCTGGTGCTAAACATCAATATAATCTGTAAAGCCAAACACTGGCCCTGAGAGACAGGGCTGCCCTCCACAGAGCCACGTTTCTGCATGAAAGGGGGCATGAAAGCAGTGTTCTGTTCCTTTAGAGGATGGGAATGATGAGCCCTCTCTCTCCAGGACGGAGAGGGTCAGAATGTACACAAAGGTTTTTAATTTCCAGCTTTAGGAGCCCCAGCTCTCTAAGGAAGGATTCACCTCTCCCAGGAGGTGGCTGCAGCAGGAGCAGGGAGAGGGGGTTTCAATACCCACACACACAGAGCCCCTTCCCAGTCTCCACCTGAGCTTCATCAGTTGCCAGGCAACAGCCACGAGGGTATTTTCGCCCGTATATTAAAAAATGAACCAAAAAATGAGGTGTAGCTTTGTGTCTATATAACCAGACAGAGGTACAGACACACAGCTTCCAGGCACAGGCAAGCAGGGACTGGCTCAGGACAGGAGAGCAAAATCTGGACCCCCAGGGAGGTTTCCCTGGGAAACTCTCCCCTCAAATAAACCCTTTTCTTGGTGAAATAGGGTCACATCATCCTCACAAGCCTGCCCTCCCCCTAAACAGGATTTTTTGGGGGCCTGGCAAAGTCCAGGCTCTGCCATGAGGGGACAAACCCTTCCTAGGCTGCATTGGAGCCACAGGCACCTTAAGGTGGGGAAGAGGTTCAGTCCAGTGTCCCTGTGACTTTTTGGAATGGAGGTGAATTATGTGGGAAGCAACAGAAAGCATTTTAAAAAATTAATCCAAAACAAAACCCCAAACTTCCTACCCAAAACAACTCGAGGTTTAAGTTGCTGCCTTTCAAAGGCAGGCAGAGGCTGGGCACTCCTGGCCCTGTGCCCTCATTCTCCAGCCAGTCTGAGCTGCTGTGGCACAATTTCACCCACGTGCCACCCAAAATCTGAGTTTATAAATGCTTAGTGAGCAACATTAATCTGGAGTTACCACATTTATTTGTTGGGTAAACAAGAGAGTGTGATTTTGGTGACAGGGGGAGGTGATGTGCCTGCAAAGTCACATCGTTTCCCTCAGATCATTTCCTCATCACAAGTAAAACTTCGGCACTGACACAAACCTCTGGAAAGAAATTTGTGTAAAACCTGCAAATTTCTGCTATGGACAAGTGCTGCAGAATGTGAGGCCCAAAACCTTTTCAATATTGCGTCCTTGAAGCAACAAGCAGCGTGCTGTGTGATCTGCAGAGATCTGAAAAAAAAAAAAAAAAGAAGAAGAAAAAAAGAAAAACAGGAGAACACTCCCACCTTTTTTTCTTGGTGTTCCCTGCTACAATAACCCACAACACAACTTGAACACAAGGCACACACATTAGAGACAAGATCAGGAAGGAAGCCTCAAAATACTTTACACCTTCTATACCTCTGCTACTTTTAAATTATTATTCTGTTCTATCTAAAAGACGTTTTCAAATGTGATGTTTAATGACCTGTTTTTCTTGTTTCATTTTGCTTTGGTGTCAGATGTTTTTCTCATTTATTTTAGAGAAATAAAAGTATGCAGGGAATCAGAGGGAGAAAATATGTGGAACTCAAGTTGTCACAGTCTCCATACATTGGTATTGATAAAAAACTGATAAAGGAATATAAGATTTGAATTTTAAGAGGGGGAAAGAAATGGTCATAGTGTTAGGGGCAATGAGGGAACACTGAGAGTCTAATAAGAGTTAGGATATCTCTGTACCACAATTTGACAATTCCTATGTGATGTTTTTTTACTACTGGTCATCTTGTTGAGACTTCAGAAAAATATTTATTTTTTTAAAATCAAAGACCTTACATTATTGTACCAATTTAACCAGTTATTTCCTTGCAATAGCAGACCATAAACAAGACCAGCCTGGACACAAAAAAATATCCCTACATTGATATCACTGCTCTTGAAATTCCCATCTCTTTTGCCTTGTTTAGGCACATCTACACCCCTTTACCCTCAAGCAGACCAGAACCAGGAATAATATAATAATGTAATATAATATCTTCATGGTTTTTCCAACTCACTCAATAGTAAGGATTGCTGGAAAGTTCGGAAGGACAGGCTGCAAATCTTTCTGCTTGTTTGTCATAGCTGGTTCAGAAGCAAAATTATGACCAAAACCCCCCTCTTGTAACTCCACCCCCACAGAACATTAAGAAATAAACAGGGTTTGGTAAACCAGACACAGTAAATGGAAACTTTAAGTCAGAAGGTTTCTAAACTTGCCCAACTTACTTTAAAACAAAGCATTATTCTACTTCATCTGTCATTTCCAGCATTTACATAATAATGTGAATTAGAACACCATTTACCTGTCCAGTGCAAAACAAATGGTCTGTATAGAAGCACACTGCTGATTCTAATCACTTCTTTCATACCCACACGAGAATTTTAAGCAAATAACTGCATTTTAAATGGAACTTCACGGCTCTGGCAACTCATTGCAAAAGAAAGCACAGATACAAAGCAATCATGAGATATCTTTTACCTTCATTCATATGTAAAGTTGGAGTGAGGAATGCTCTAAAACCACACAACATCTGCATTTCCCCTAACATGATCTTTTTTTGCATGAATATTTTGACAAGCACAGTCCTTGACTGTTACCATTTTTAATGACAAAAGATGAGAGAGAGGAAGCAGACTGCAGATGCTGATCTGCAAAAGCAATTAATGCTACATATTTTTCCCCATCTGGAGGTTTATCATATTACTACAGGAAACCTCCTCCCAAAGGAGGGGTGTGGTGCAGGTCTGAACATCTGTGGGCAGTTCCAATGTTCCTGCCTCTGTATCACCCTTAATGAGCAGAGCAGCAAAACTCAGACCCGGTTCATTGCATCCTCTGGTGTTCATAAATCCATTCTATTCAGAGCTAGGAAGTACAAAAATAACAGAGTTAGAAACCTGCATTTCACCAGTGTGTCTGGAAGGAAGGGCAGTCACTGATAAATTCAGTTTGTTTCCAATGGGCCTTGTGGAAAATTAAAACTCCAGCTCTGCAAATCTCACCAGTCAGAGGCTTTTCCATTCTATTTTTTGCCTCATTCACTGATGAAACGAGGCTTAAGCAATTACTGTACCTGTGTGTCTATCAGTCCTTGTAATAGCAACTTAATTTGTTGTCTAGCCTTAATAAACTCAGCACAGGGGTAGCAGCCTTTAAGATATTAATTTCCTACAAGTCTAATGGAATAATTGATAACTCCATCTCCAACACAACCCATTCTCCCATTACAAAATCTTCAAGATATTTCAACAGAAGAGGGGACATAATTTTACTTCCTTGCCAGCCTACATTTTCCTGTCTGAATACAGTTACTGTTAGTGGAGCTGTCGGCTTGTCACCACTTCATAGATACACTCTAAAGGCACATAAATCCCAGCCTTTTAACAGTGGCCTTCCCAGCTAAATATCTACCAAGTATTAGCCTTAATAACCATTGGGAGGGGGGTTGTGGTTTTGAGTTTAATTACATTTTTTTCATATTTTCTAAATCAGTCTAACAGAAAAAAAAAAAAAATTAAATTTTTAACAAATGTTTTTTTTAAAAGGGTTCTCTTGGATAGCATTACAGCAAGAAATTACAGATGAAACTGCTTTTGGCTTTGTACCTATGTGAGAATTTTGAAATAATAAATATCCAAGGAACACAACTTTCCCCCATGCCACAATGTTTTCAAGCTAAAGAACGGTCCTGTGTGCAGAAAAAATCAAATCTTTGGAAAACATACAAACATTTTAGCCAGGGGAAGGTCATGAATATGCCCCCCTCTACGTCTGTCCTCTGGTATTACATGACCTATCATTATTTCAAATATTTACCACAGTTACAAGCTGCAAATCCAACTTCAGGCAGCTCACACAAGTCAGCACTATGCAGTCTGCTCACTAAAATTGCATAAAATAATTCTATCAAGAACTAGAATATATTATTATTATTCAAAAGAGTACCTGAGAGTAAGGAAGCAGTTGTTCAATGCTCCTAAACAAGGAAGCAAGAAGCTGCTCAGCCTGATACACCACGATCAGCAAAAAACTCATGTATTTCACATCACTGCCTTTTTGCACATCAGATCTCCAGAGCCACCTGTAAATGACACCTGAAATTGCTGTGACCATCCAGGGCTGCTGGATCCAGACCAGACACAACCTCCCCCAGCATTTTCCCTTAACTCTGCCCCCTCTCAGCCTCACTGTGCACAGTGCAGCTGGCAGTCAATCAGAATTTGGGCAGGGAGCATTTGGCAGATTTGATCTGCTCTGGGACACCAAACAAATGAACTCCATTTTCACAAGATCAGAGGTTTACATGTTGAAGAGAGACGTGGGCACCTTGCTAGCATGAAGAAGCAATAAAACATGAATTATTATTGAAACACATTTTGCTTTAGAACTTTAAATGATAGTCCGGGGCTTCGCAAGTTGCAATTTATGAATAGTAAACTGTGATTGATTTGTTTTCCCCACATAACATCAAATCATCATCCTGGTATGAGCTCAGCAAAGGCTGCTTTTAATGGGGTGAAGAACTACAGAGACTTCTCATCAAACTACTGTGGAATAGGAAATCTGGTACATTGCAAATATGCTACTAATTATGCAATTAACAGAATCATCCTTCTTAAATCACTGTGCTTTTACTATGTCTTTATTAGTTTTGGTGTTAAACCTCACTGTCACTCAGATCCTTACAAAGGGCATTGATCCCCCCTCTTTTTTGATCACATCTGCAGTTGCAGATTTATTTGCCATTACGAAAAGCAAAGCAGCAGAGAATGACATCTCATCATAAAGCAGGTGACAGTCCCATACAGCACACAAGAGAGCCAAGACACCCAAATTGAGGAGAAGGATACCTAAACATTGGGTACTGCTGTGGAAAATCCACGGGAATATCTCTCTGATCCAATCCAGGTGATCTGCTTAAAAAATCCAGGTGATCTGCAGCCCAGCAAAAGTCAGATCCAGGTATTTCAAATCCCCTGTCAGTGCATCTCAGGCAGTGGGCTCTCTTTCCTTGCCTTTAATACTGTGACAGTTATGAAAAGAAATATACGTACATATGGTTATAGTTATAAAAGAAAGGAATGAAATCACAACAAAAATCCCTCACTGGAAATAGCGATTTCTTTATAAATCTCTTTATAGAGAAACTTCATTCTTGAAGAGGCCTGAATTGTCAGAAAACTCTAGTCTATGCGAGGTGACAGCTATCATCCAATCTGCAGGGGAAGTAGTGATAATAAGTTCTTTTTTCTCATTGATGTGTAGTGAATACTTTGATATTTCTGAGTTACAGCTCTCCTGCAGAAGTCCTGTATGGGAGTTTTGAATGCTTAATGAAGCAGAATCATCTTTAAATAGTATCTTCTTTTCCATGCACCCTTTCCACCCCTTCTTCCAATCCCAAAGAGCTTTGGAGTTCTAACAAGTTCACTCACAATCATCATCTTCCAAGTCAAGAGGTGTTTTGGTAATGTGTTAGTTGAGATAATTCTGCCTTTGAGCAGGTGAGCTACCATCAGAACGTGGACTAGGAAACGATGATGTGCTTGATTTCTACACAAAGTCCAAAAAGTTTCTTCTCCATGAGTGCAGGGGTGGAAAACACTGAGTCCTTTGACGAAATAAAATTCTTTATACAGAGGGATTTAACACAGAGAACAGGCTTGTGGTTGGTGCCTCCGGTTCAGCCTCTCCCAGGAAAAGTTTTATTACCCCTTGGTCTGTGCAAAAGTTTGATTGAAACTGCACTAGTTATAAAAATAAAGCTGAAGAAACCCAAACCAGAGTATTCAGAGTTTTCCCAGCAATGAGGTTTGTCATTCCATCCAAGTTTAACACAGTCTGCAGTGGGAAAAGGGTATTGGTTTCAGGGCTGCCAGTGCCAGCAGGGGAATGCTAAAATCCCCAGTTCTCATCCTCTTTTACAAACTCCTTCTGCAGCCTCAGTAAACAAGGATAACTCACACAAAGATTTGCTCAGCATCTGTTGATATCTTTAAGTAGTCGGTGCTTAAAAAAAAAAAAAGAAACAACAGATTTTTTCTACAAAGAAAGATCTATTTAAGTGTCATTAATCTGATGGTTGTTGTAACCTATTCTGCCAGGATTTGAGGATAACAAACAGAGGAATGACATAAGGAAATACAGCTTTATATAAAATCTCTCCCTCATTTTCAATGTGAAATGATATTAGAAAATACTCAGTTATCACCCACTGCCCCAGGATATAAACAGAGTTTTAATGGATTCATGCAAGAAATCTGTGGAAGTCTGTCCCCTGTAAACAGCTCTTCTTCCTATTCTATCAAAGGCTATTTCAACATCAAGCAGCACCAACCACCTTCCCTGGTGAATCCAATTTTGTATCTGCAATCACTGCTCCCAGATGGTGGATATTATCAGTCAAGAATCTGTTTTTAATAGCAACTTGTTTGATCTGTACAGCCTCTTGCAAGGAGCAGATCCCTCGGGCACAAAGTACTTTTCACCAATATTTCTCAATTATCATAAAAGGGGGCTGCATAACCCCAGTCTTGAAAAGGTTCTTCACAAGTTTGATTTTTAAAAAGTAGAAAACAAAACCAGATGCAAATTAGGGCCAAAATAATTGAATGCCTTCCAAATCTTTTCAGTTAAGGGTCAGCAAATATAATATCCATAAATACAAGGACACCACCTGAGCCACCCAAACTTTTGCCCTTTACTTTTCCAACTGTAGACTTGGGAAAATCTGCTACAGTCAAATAACTGTGGTCCAGTTTGCTGTTTCTGGTTCAGAGTCAGAGCTTTACTTTATCAGCACCACTGGCAAATCTTGAATTCTGAAAGTCTGTATTTCTATTCCACATATCTTCTGAGCCTGTTTTTTTCAGAAATGGGATAGCTTTTCACACTCCATCAATTCATGGCACATTTGCAGCTACCACAAGAAGGAGGGCTCCACTCACCACAATTGATTACACATACAGAAAATAGGCTGTGTATTTTTTTAACAGCTCTAAAACACTCTAAAGAAGCTCAAAATTTAAAAACTGGTTGGCCCATGTTTTTTCTCCAGATTTATGATTCTATGTCAATGCAAGTCTTATTCTGCTGGGTTCAGTGTATGTGAATGGAGCTTCATAGACCAACCTGCACTACAATGCTTAGTGTTTTATTTGTGTATAAACATACATTTTAGACATACATTTATATATAAAGATAAGCAAAGTCAGTCCCCAATTTCACATCAGCATGCTTTGAATTTTAATCAATCCTTTCACAGCAATTGGAGGTTATGAATAGTGAAGACAAGTTCTGTGCACTCATTTTCAGAGCTATACTCTTATTTAAACATCTTTTATTTCCTGCCCTTCAATCTGAGTACAAAAACCCTTCCTGGTGTCATGTCAGAGCAAACTCTTGATCAGAAACCAACAACCAGTGAAACATCACAAAAACATTTAACCTCCTCTGAATCATCTGTATTGAAGTATATCACATGTCAATACACAGTAATGTCTAGAGAAAAACAGATAGTATGATAAGAATTATAAGAATTTAAGTTTAAAAAGAGAAAAGAAGATCACATCAGAAGCATTGTTCACAGAAAATCAGATGTGTCTGGGCTGTTGATAACAGCATAAAAGGAGGGTGGTGTGTGGAGGGCAGCAAGAAAGAAATTCTAAGTATCTTCTTAATACCAAGAATTGTCAGCTACAAGCTTGTAAGTAGGATTTGGTTTTTTCTTTTAAAAAGAGTCAAGGTTGTGATTTTGAGTCAGGAATCATGAAAAGCACTGCCCCTAAGGCACACAGCTCCACAGAGCAGTACAGGGAGGCTGAAGGGGCTCACATAGCAGAAAAGTCTATTCAAGATATTATATACCTTCTCCATGGAGACAAACATCGGTGGTTTTTTATTTTTGAGACCTGGGTGTACACTCAGAACTCTGTTGTGATGGGTTAGGACAGCACAACGTGTGTTTCACCATCCACGTTTCTGCCCTGGTAACACAGGGAATTGCACAGAGCTCAGCTCTGCCTGTGCCTTTCCCTCATGTCACCGTAAAAATCAAGTCCTGCAAGCAGAGCATGGATGGATTTTGCATCAGTGCCTATAAGTTTGAAGCAGAACAACAAAGGATTGGGTTTGGGGATACAGAGAGCTGCATCATCAGTTACCTCTCCTGGCTCAAAGGGCCATCAATTCCTCCCCTTTGCCAAAAAATGCAGTTTGTGGAAGAAGCAGGGCACTTGTGCAGCTCCCCATCACACAGACCTGCTGACCCTGCCCCCAGCACGGCAAGAGGAAAGCAAAACCCACCTAATTGAGGGCTTCCCAGCAGCCACAGCCTTTGGTAATCCTAATTTCAAATGGTGACATTATTCATCTTCCCAGGAGTTTACCAATCTATATGAACCCTGAAATAATTTTGTGTTTCCATTCCAGACTTTGAATGGAAGTCCTCTCAGTGAAATGCAGCCAACTCGTTTCCCAGCGTTAAAAAAGCTTGTGAAATGCTCAATTTTTATTATGTGATGATACCTTTTATAAAAGCTTAGCAAAACAGCAGTAACCACTAAAACAGCCCCTTAAGAGAGGCTCAAATCTATCCCTGGTAAAAGGGTTTATAATTATTGCTGCATTCATCAAAACAAATCTATTAAGCAAACAAATTATGAACACAGAAGGTTCAGCTCTTATGAAGCTTTCCTTTATGGTTAGCGCAGCAGAATCGGACACATTAAAACTCTTCCAAACTGTGAAGAAGAAATGCCTCTCATGAGTGAAATCATGCAGACAATTCCCAGCTGGATATTTTTTGTTTCTCATATCGATATTTGTTGGGGCATTAGCAGCAGAGCAATAATGGAAAAATAGACCACCACTGCTAATAGTCCCTAACTGCTTTAAAAATGGTTACAGCTCATGTGCATATATATATATATATGTGGTAGATATAATATATATATTAAATACATATCTAAATAAAAATAACATGGCATTGGGCAATCCTTACTGGTTAAAGAGGTGGAGGGAGGGAGAAAAGCTCATCAGAAGCTCCTAAAGATTATCAGAAGCCTTTGCTGCAGAAGAACTTGCTCTCACAAAAATTATCTCCCCAGCCTCTTCCACAAGTCCCTCAGGAGAACAAAGAGGCCCCCAAGGAGAAAGACTGAGAGAGCAGAGTTTCACTGCCTTCCCCAGCATTTGTGTTTATTCAGGGGAAATTACCCCCATGCACAATTAAAAGTTTACCACGTTCAGATTTCACATACCACTCTCCCTTTACGTTTTTTTGAGCAAATGGTCACAGTAAAAAGCTGCCTCAATTCCATGGATAAATTGCAGGAAAGAAAATAACTTCCCTAGCCACTTTTATCTACAGGACTGAGCAGCAGCTGCAACAAGTAAAAGGGAGCTGCAGATCTCTGCTTGCAGGTTGCTGGAGTTATTTTTTCAGCCCAAATGTGGTCTTTGGATTAGAGGACAGAAATGGGATCAAGAACTGGAGAGTCATTTTCATGTCTCAGGGGGTTTGCTGTGCCGCACTGGTCAAATCTCTGAACCACTTTGGGCCCCCCTTGCCTGTATAATCAGGTTTTTAACACTTCATAACCCTCCATAACTTCAGAACCATGATGAAGGTAAAGCCTGATTAAAGCAATTAAAGATCCCCATAGCAAGGCATTCAAAGGAAATACAAACCATACAATTACTTTTACTATAAAAGTAAAAGTAAACTATAAAACTGTAAGTTTTACTATAAAACTATACAAACTGCTACAATTAATAGCAGCAGAGTCCTCAGCACTTCCTGTGTCACTGATGTCTGTTAGGATGGGATCTCTCAGGTTTTGGAGCTCTAAAACCACCTGGAAACTGTGGCAGGTTTCCTAGTGCTGACTCGCCTGATCTCAGCAATGAGGCAGGAAATTGTTGGTGCAGAGGAACAGAAGTTTGTCCCAGGGTTTGTGTCCAATACCCCACTGAAGACACCCCAGAGGTGCCCTGTGCTGCCTCCTGTGCAGCCTGTTGCTGCTGCGTGTTTGGCTCTGTTTCGTGGTTTGCTGGGTGCTTTTTCAAACACGCAACATTTGCTGCTTCTGAGTTTTTTCCGAAACTCAAGAGCATTCAGACCCCACAAATTTTGACATACACCTCCATGTAACAGCCAAGAGGACTATGAGCTGGTGTAGTTCAGAAGCATTTTCCAGCCTACTGGCACAGCCCTTCCCCATCCCTGATCAACCAGAGTGGTACCAAGCAGGTGCCTGAAGGAACAGACCCAGAGCACTCCTGGAGCAGGTCCATTCTCCATGTCTCAGAGCTCCTGAGCTATTTTCCCTTCTTCTCCCTGTTGCTGGGAGGTCAGAGCAGGAGAGAGAGAGCTGATTGTGTGGGGGAAAGTCCTCAGGAAATTTAAGCCAATAAGGAAAGCATAACTACTCTCTAACTTTTGAGATATACAAAGGCAAACAATCCATGAGTTTCTTCCCAGCACACATCTACCTCTAGAGGAAAAACTCAGTTTGACTCCTCAAACAGGTGGTATATCAAACCCTTGCTCCACCATCTCCCCACCCCTGAGAGAAGCCGGACAATGCCATCAAGAGAGAAGGGGCTGTTTTCCACAAAATTATCGAAACTATCAAAAAAACCCAGTTCTTCTCAGCTGGCAGCACAGAAAGAAAGGCTGCCTAGGTTTTTCTGACAGTTTTTAAGAAGGAATTCACAGTTTAGGGTCCCAAAATAACTTTAATCCCATGCACATTAAAAAAAATATCCCAATGCTATGACAACATAGGAGAGTTAGCAAGAGAGAAGCAAATTTTGTTTAATACATTTTCACAAGAGAGCACGTTGCTACACCAAATTCAATACAGCCAGCTCTGCATTTATAAACCATAAGCAAAGCCATGAAGATTAGATTACTTCCCCCCCGCCCTTTATTTAAAGCTGAGATTCCCATGGTTCCAGGAGCTCGGATTTCAGTAAAAACAGCGATCACTGCTAGACTGCCATCCCTGCAATCAGCTTAAGTGCCCAGAAACGTGCAGCAATGCAGTTCCAGGCTCCTCTTCCTCTGCTCAGTTAAGTTAATTTCTGTGCTTGCCTGCTCCCTTTTTTAGAAGTTGAATTATTGCCCCAAGCCCTGAGGTGGCCACCTGCTACCAGTGCAAAAATAGCTGTGGTGTTTCCTGGGTACCCACAAATACAACCTCACACTCATTTCCTCGACAGAAGAGAGTCAGCCCCATCTTGCAGGAGAGCAGGTGAAGCACCACCAGTTTCAATGACTTGCTCAAGGTCACAGAACTAAAATTACCAAGCCAGAGCTTGAGTCCACTTCGTCTATAACCCAGCGCTCCTGCCAGCTGGTATCTCTCTTCTGATATCACTGAAGTTCCATGCTTTCTCTAACCACAATCATTTTGAAATGCAGATAAACAGTTATGAAGAGATCCAAACTAAGAAAAGACACAACCTTAAAATCTATTGCTTTCGACAAGAAGCACCCATATATATTTTTCTGCAGTGAGGATCCCACTAGATCCCACCAAATATTGTCACTGGTTGCCTCTTGCAGTCCCTTTGGCTGCCAGAGCCCATCAGTTCAGCAGCTGATGTAGAGGTGTTGGAGATTATTTGATATTTGCTGCTTCAACCTTGTCTCTTTAAATAAAGCAATACTTCTGTTGATACCACTGAGATGGTTCCTCCAGGTAGTACAGGAATAGGTAATGCTAATATCTAAATACATTCTTCAGTCTTGGCATGAGATGATTTAACTGTATTTGTTAAAAGGAAGGGGGGAAAAAAAAAAAAGAAATTACAAAATTACAATAAAGCTGATTCCCTAGCCAGGGAAAAAAAAAAAAAAGGCACATGGATTTATTTTACGACTGTAGGCTAAAGTCATATTATTTTTATTTGAATTGTAGTATATGCTGGTACTAGAAGGAATTACTGCAAAGGGCTCAAATCCTAAATCAAGCCCTGCTTCAAATAAGGTCATTGGCAACATGAGGAAACCCTATGAAGATGTGTGACCCTGCTGGATACACACACAATGGGGAAGGTTTGGCCCTGCACCAGCACAGCAGAGGTGGCCAGGACTAAACTGCCTACAAGTGTATAACTGACAAATATCATTACCCAGATTTTGAAACAGAATCTGCTGAAACATCACCATTTTTCATATTTCACAAGAGCTGCACTGAAGGCTTCATTTGCTCTGAGTGAATTCTGTTCATGTCATCAAGCCTCACTTTCCAGCCCTCTTCCCTATCTTTCTGTACACGTGGTGTCATTAATCTCCAAAGCCTCACCTACAGTCCACGTGTGTTCTTTAACACCACTACAATACTGCAGAACACTTCATTTCATCAGCTCAGCATAACTGAAATTTGAATTGCTGGAGGAAGAAGTTGTGATTTAGTAACATCAAGTTTGTTGTCACCGTTGTTGAAATACTACATTGAAGAGTTGGGATTTTCCTCCCAGAAACCTACAGGAATGCTCTGAATTTACATTACAGCAAAACCTAAGCAGAAACAAACCCCAACACCAATTAATTGTATTCATTGTCACAGGGCAAGTTTGACAGTGGTTGAAAAGCTGGTTTTGTGGTTTTAAGGGGATTGGTTTCTCACATGGAAGAAACAATGTCTTCTGAAAAAAAGGCTCATTTTTCTCCAGCTTCCCTCTACATACAAATAAAAACCACTTTGCAAGAGTCTGACCCATACCACAGGACAAGGGGAGCCCACCCACTTCTGCAGGTCATCACCTAGAATATAATATTTGGGAAGCAAACCAGACCTTCCAGGTATTTCATCCCATTGTATTTCGGTGGAGATTTGTACCTTATTTAGCTTCTGACTAAAGCTCTACTCTTGGCACTAAATAATACTTGAAAGCATATTTGTATTTCTGGAACTGAGGCACAGCTCTCTCCCACTGGCTCCAGTGAGCACACTGCACATGAAATTGGAAGCTGTGCTCAGCTGAGCCCCACATGAGCCCAGGTTATGTGATGGACAACAAGAGAAGAAAGCTGAGCTAACACAGAAAAACAGGTGCAGCATCCAATTTGGGCCAACTTTCCTATTTAAAAAAGCTTTCTAAGGGTCCTCAGGGTAAATCTCATTGCTATTGCAAACATTAAGTCCTTGTGGTGAAGCAATGAATTCCAACAGACCTCTCAGACATAATTTAGTATTTATATTTTAAATGAACAAGCTGCAGAATAGGTAAAGCCCTTAACTGCACCTGAACAGCAGTTCTGGCAGAATACTGAGAAAACACTTAAAATGTTTTCAGGGCAGGGGGGGAAAATGTGACTGCTGATTTAAAATCCCTTTTATGGCTACATTTATTGCCATTCTTATTGTAACGTCTAGGCTTGCTCTACTGCATGAGCCTCAGGCCTCTCTCCCCATCAACTTCAAACAGGGAATTTATTACAGAAATAAGTGTGGCTTTTGCCAAAAAAAAAAAAAAAAGAAGACTCAGAACAGTGCTAACTGCAAGCAGCCCTAAATACAGAATGCTCACAGCACAGACCATTAAAAGCCAGCCCAACAGAACCACTGAGCAACTACCCCAGTTACTGAAAACACCCAACACGATGCACTTGCTTCACAAAGCTGCAGATTATTTTCAAATCATCAATGTCATCACGTGTGGAAAAAAAAAATTCTGATGTTTTGCTGTTTACAACAGGCCCCCTCTGTGTGCATCTGGTGGAACCTTTGTTAATGGGAGATGGGGTGGATTTGCAGCCCACAGATCAGAAAGAAACAGGAATAAATGATGCAGCATGCCAAGGGACAGGCTTCCTTTCAAGCCAGTGACAGCTGAAGCAGCCTGGCTTTGGTACCTTGAAGGGTCAGAGATAAAGTGGGCCCCGAGCAGCTGGAGAGGAGTCCCAGGGCAGGGGATGTTTTTAACCTCTGCTCCAAGCTTCCAGCAGAGTGAGGCAGGAGGTGATAAAAATGAGTATGTAATGAGGCGCTGTGCCTTGATGGCTCAAGATAGACTTGACACTGCCAGGACAGCCATATCAGCCTGAAATTGTGCCAGCTCTATTAGGGCGCACAAACCACATTCCATTCAATGTCAAAAAGGAAACAGAATGGAGATGTGCTATAGGCAGCAGCTATGGCAAAAGATAAAGAGTGTTCTGCATTCGGCTTTGCATCCAAGCTTTACCCTTCCCTACCTTGGTGACAATTTGGATCCCACAAAATCAAGAGGATTTAATGTAATGTCTTATTTTTATAACTCCTTTTAAGCAAAGAAATGAAACAAAAGACTAGTTCTTTCAAACGAATCCTTTCATACCTGCTATGCTCCAACCAAGAGAAAGCTATTTCTTTCATGTCTGCCATGCCTTGACTCCTGATCTCCAGGGCTAAACTTAAGACATCTATAAAACAAAATGGAGATTCTGGCACTGCTGCTGTTCATATTTAGCTTTACACAGTTCAGAGGGGCTTTTTATTGGGACAAAAAAATATTAGGAGCTGACACTTGGGCTGCTGATGTTTATTATACATTACTAATTTATTGTTAGATTCAACTTTCCCACTGGGCCCAGAGGTGCTTCTTTACCATCCCAGCCCCTCATCTGACCTCCTGGGTTCTGATTTCTCCCTCTGATTCTCTTCATTACACCCCTGCCTTGCCACAAGTCCACCTCTGCCTCCCTACTCCACTCCATGATTTTCCTGGCCACTCTCTACTCACACCCAGACCAGAACATCCAAGTTCTGGGTCAACGAAAGAAAGCAGCACTGCAAATTCCCGGCTGCAGAGAGGAAGAAAAGACCCACACAGGGAATAAAAAGCAAGCAACACCATCAATTGATTCTTTTTTCCAGCTATTCATTAAAACATGCATATATTTAGCCTACTAATATCACACAGGCTCCACATATAAGCAGAAAATGTCATTCTTTCTGGTTTCAGCCTGACTTATGCAACCTGCATCACCCCAGAAATAACAATGCCATGACAACAGTTAAAGGAAAGGATCTGGAAAGCTTCCTGTGGTGTTAGACCACAGCACAAGCTCAAGCCAGTAGAAATACCAGAGAAAGGATTTGCACTGCTTCCTGCTGCTGTTTATTTGTATAATTAGTTGTTGTCCCAGCCTCAAAAGGTGACAAGGATGTTTGCAATCTTGGTGCTTGAGACCAGAGAGCCCTCACTTCCTACTTTGGTTCTGGAGGAAAGTGCAGCTGCCTAAAACACACCTGGCTCAGTTATTTGCACCATCTTGGTCATGTCCTCAGTGTCCCACTGTGTCAGCCCCCGTCCAACAACAAACTGCACCCACTTTGTGCTTTGGGGTGTAGTGGTACCACAGGTAACCCAGGCTGTTCCCCAAGTTTTAAAAGTCACCCAGTAACTCCCCTTGTCAGTTTATTAGACAGCTGTGCTATCAAACACCCCGAGTTACATCAGGACACCAGAGAGTCCTGTACCTGGCAGTCAATATGGACCCAAATTACTTTCTCATTCCATTATCTTCTCCTCTCTTTCTCCTCATGATAGGGGAAAGCACAGCCTGTTGTTCCTGTGTCCCTTTGTGCATTCCCAAACTTCTTTTGCAACCATTTCTTCTAGCAGGTGGCTCAGGGCAACCACTGAGTGTCAGATACACCATTCACCCCTGGAGAAGGCACTTAGGAAAGACTGAATCCCACATCCAGTGGGACAACAACCCTGTGGGCCTGACCAGAGCCTTCCAAAGAGATGGGCACGAGCACAGTCCCTAAGAGACACTGCAAAGACACGAAGTCTGATGGCTGCAGGCAGGATTTCCAGCCCAGCTCTCCCAAAGGGATGCCCACCCCGGAGCAGCACGCTCTGCTTCAGAGGATATCATCCTCTGCAACCAATCCTCAACTTCCCCTCACTGCTGCAGCTCCATGAGGTGGTGCCTGGACTCTGCAGATCAGGAGAAGCAGAGTCAGGTAGAGAGCGAGGTGTTTTAATGCAGTGATCACGCTGTGTGGGCTCTCTGCTCGAATCCCTGCAGAAGAGGCTCGCACTGACTGTTGTTTCTGAAATAGTTCCATCAAAATCAGCACACAGCACCGCAGCCAACTCTGATAACACTTCCATATCCAATTCACACAGCAAGAAAAATGGGGAGAAAGGAGAGGAGCTATTTTACAGGATGTGAAAATGGAGCCTGTAGCAGTGACGTACTGCAGAACTTGTTATTTTCTCTGTAGAAATATTTCATGTCATGCCTCTGACCCGTGAAGATAGTTTAACAGGGAACATTCCAAACCAATTTTTACAGTTATTTTTTTGCCCTCAGGACTGAAATATAAAAGTAACCAGACAATTTGTGCAGCTTCTGGTAAAAGAGATGAAATAAAAAGGCTGCTATTAAACAGCTTTATAGTAAGTACTGTATGCTGGACTCATCATACACATATTAATATAATACTGCTGCCTTCCACTTGCCTCAGCCCTCAAGTGATAAAGATAAACCAGAAAAAGTTATCCCAGCAATTGCCTGGAGCAGTGAACAGGGTATTTACATACTGCACTGGGCATTTGAGGGGTTTAGGGAAGAAATACCATTTAAACAAGCACAAGTACATTTTACATACACATAGCACAGCACCTTTCTCCACCTGCTGCACCATTTCTGTTTTATGGGGATCTTTGCAGCCCAAGCAGCCCAGTGTTAATTTAAAAGCTGCATCCTGCAGAGAGGGTGGATGTTTGCTCTGTCATTGCCATCTTGTGGCCACAGAAACCTGTCCTGCTCCATGTTTACTGCTCGCAAACAAATCCATGCTGGAAGAGGCAACCTTTTGGCTATTCCTTGAGCTGTAAGGGGTAATTTAGAGCTCTGGCTGATGAAAAGACAGGTTGTGGTGTCCTTGTGAACAGCTCAGCCAAACCCCCAGCCCTGTGCACCCACATATTGGTGGGAAAGGATGGAGGTGAGCAGCTCCCAGGTGCTCCATGGCTTCAGCACAACAGGAGCAGCAGCTAAATCTGCTTTCCCAAGAGCATGGAAACAGCCCCTGGTTGTTGTCATTAATGATATCGTTAAATCATCGTTTTATGACTAATGAGATACAGCTTAGGTCACACAGCAAGTCACTACAAGAAAAGAATCCAGCAATTCTGGAAATAGCAGCTTTTATCCTTATTTCATCCCACCTGGGAAAGTGCACATGAGTTGGTTTAAGTGGAATTTATCATCTCTTGATTGAACAAACACCAAATACTATTTTTGATGTGTATCTTAAAAAAATACATCTCTTCAAATATATACATTACAGAATATATTGGCTAGAATTCACACACTGCTACACAGCATAAGCACAAAAAAATAAATTATTAAAATTACCACCCACAGAGTGTCTTGCCATGAGTTTGGGGTATTTCATACAGTGAGACACCACAAATCTGAAGGCAAATGAGACTTTTCTGCTGTGGTTATAAAATTTATCATGCAAAACATCATTTTATCCATGCCACCAACTGAGTATTTTGATCCTTGCTCTCAGACTCATTGTGTAGTTTAGCATATCTCCAGCATGAAATACGAATACATTGTAATTCCAACAACCACAAAACCCAGAGGCAGGAGCTTGGAAGGATTCCCAGCAAGAACTGTGAGGGAGAGAAATCACCCAAACTCTTTAATGCTCATTAAAGGGACAAATGTAATTCAGTCTTAGATATCCCTAACAGGTTTCAACAGAAAGGGAGCCTTAAGGCTTCCTAAACAAGTGTTGAAAGGTTAAACAAACAAATAAAAATCCTACACAAACCCAACAGCAACTTCTCCCTTAAAAATTGCCCTCTAAATTGGGCACCATTCTAGATCCCAAAGTTTGCTGACCCCTTTATTGTGTTCTGGTCTTTTCTGAAAGCATTCACCTTACCCACCCACAAGAGATTTTTATTTTAAGAATTCCTATTTTAACAAGTGCTGGTGGGTGCTATATAGAAAGAATCGTTTTCAAAAATCATCCTAAGGCCTCCTTACATGAAAATGGCCAAATGCAGATAACAGATGCCTGTTATCTTTCTGCTTTGCCTTTCCTGAGATCTGTTCTACCCCAGTTCTTGTCCTCCAGAACTTCCAGCTGTGCCAGTTCTTGCAATAAATTACAGAACCCACATATCTTACCCCTTCTGTGCCCATAGTGTAATACCACAAGACATTTTTCCCTATTTCATCCCCATTCTGGGATGTTCCAGTCAGGTTCTTTCAGCCTTCCCTTTTCCAAAGAACTGACTGGAGAAACAGAAACATCTGCTAATGGTCCCAAACCCTTTCAGCCAGGGAGTGGCATTTGCAGTCTCCCAGCACAGACCAATATGTAAGTGCTTTCAGAACAAAACCAGCTCAATTATCCCACCCAAGGCTCACACACAAGGAACAGACTCACTGGTTTAATTATTTGGGGGGAGACCAGATCTTTGTTTAAAGAAGAAAAAAAAACCCAACCCCACTACATCAGGTAGACCTTTCTCTTGAGATCAGCACTAACCCAGCAAGCACAAAGCAGGAGGGCATCAGTGCTTGAGGCAGTGCGTTCTTTACCTGCTCCCCAGACAGGAGAGAGGAAAATCTGCAGCTAAACCTGTTGCAAATTGCAAATAGAAGGAACCACACATATATACACAACACAAACACGACTTTCCTCCTCCCTTCAGGACATTGCCCTCAGCCCTCCCATTGATGCCTCAGGTTTTAACTTTTGTATTTTTCCATCCTGCATTCCCAGTGTGTAACTCTGCAGTGTCCTGCAGCCTGGGAGCTGCTGCTCTCTCATGCTGAGACAGACAGAACAAAGCCTCTCCAGGCTGCTCTCCAAGGACACCCAGCCCGGCCTAGGCCCAAAATGTGTAACCCAGCATCTTGAGAAGGGGGGCAAGCTGAGGGGAAATTCCATCATTAGCTAAAGTTTAATTGGTGACATTGGGTTGAGATGCAAATGGAGCAAAGCTATAAAAGTGTGAAGAACTCGTGACTCGGGGTCCATCTTGGGTGCAGCCTTTGGCCTGCCCAGGGTGTGCCTCTGAAGGCCTTTCAAATAAATATCCACCTTTATTCCCTTACTGCTGTCCAGTCTCTGTTTCTAGGTTGCCTCTTTAGGCATCACCATCCCTGAGCCATCCTGCTCTCACTGAGCTCAGCAGAGGACAACAGACACCTCAGCTTCCCTCCTCCTTTTCTCAGTGCCCTGCTGGAGAGCAACAATCAATACCAAGTTCACAGGGGAGAAGCACAAAGCCTCAGCCTGACAGTTTTTCCCATCCTTTTCTAAATATCCTCTGCAAGCAGTGAGAGCATCCAGCTCAGGCTGCAATCCCAGCTGCTCTGTATTCATCTTCGTTATGACACTTGGAGCTTCGACACCCAGCCAAACCCACCCAATTAGTGCATCTCCCTCCTGCAGCACAAATGCTCCATAACGCTCAGATCAAACTCAATTTGCTTGTAGGAAAAAAAAAAAAGGCAGTAGAACATTAGGTGTGGATTTGCCTCGTTGTGAAAAAGGAACGTCGATTGCAAGAAAAATAAAGCTTTGCAGTACATTAAACTGAAGAAAAGCCGTACTAAGGGAGGCAACCAGTAACAGATGTAATCAAAAAACCCACTCCCACATCCACTCCAGATCTGCCTGCAGCTGTGCCTCAGAAATCCAGGGGCAAAGCAGCAAACGACAGAGGGGAGCCCCGAGTCATCCCAAACCCCAGTTCCCTGCACACACAGCCCCAGTGCAGCACAACAGCCAGGAGCCACATCTGTGCTTCAGAAATTCCCTGAAAAACAACATGGGGCACTGTCTTATCCCTTAAAGCTTTGTTTCAACTGACCTAAAGCAAAGAATTTACAGTAGGCAGAACTCAGAGCCACTGGTCCAAAGAATTACATTAAGGGGGGGCCATAAATACCCTCCATACACACACACACATCCTCGCAGAGCAGGATTGGAGCCCAGATTGGAGCCTCACCCCTCAGGCTGCTCTAGTTCTTCAGAAAAACAACCCTTTCAGTGCCCTGAGAGGATGAGCAGTTCCCTTCCCCAACATCAGCAGTCCCCAGGATCAGGCAGTTCCCTCTCCCTGCCAGCACAACCAGGAGAAGGAAAAGAAAATCTTCCCCTCCACTGCTCAGTCCCTCCCTCCCCTAAGGGAAAACAAACACAAAACCCACAAAGCAAACAAAGCTGATATCTTCCATCAAAGCCCTGTTCAGAAAGGTTCCCTCAAGTTCAAGAGAGCCAAGGGCTCCAAGTTGAAAGTCATAATTAAAATCGAGCCTTGGAGGCTGTAGATAGCTGGAACCGGGGCACACCCTCAAGCCTCACACTCCTTTTCTCCCCAGGGAAAGGGGATCTTGGAATTATTTCTCGGTCTTTTGGCAACCAAACATCAAGGGGGCAATGGCACAGAGACACACTTTAGTCAGTCTCCAGCCCCAGCAATGCCAGGGACAGAGGATTTACCCCATAGGGGTGATGGACACATTAACAATTCCGACAATGAGTATTGTTTAAAAAAGATAACACAAAGGTCTCCCTCTGGAGCAACTACACAAATCATAAACTGGCTTTCTCAAGGACATTCAAAATGCAACAATAGAACTTCAATCGAGGAAAGATAAGCACTAAAGTGGGATGAACAATGTCCAGCACTTTGACATGTGATATGATCCAAAATTAACACGAGGAGTAGGAACAGCAAAAGAAATCCCGAATACACTGATACAGTTTTTCCTTTAATTTCGGGAGGTCCAGACACAGAAGAAGAGAGACTTTTCTTCTAGATCCCCCTCTCCAAGTCTGACCTGTGAGACATTAGAAAGAGGGATAGTTCCATTCTGTGTATGATTTCCTTGGAAATTTTATTGTCCTCTTGCAGGAGTCAAACCAGTAGCTCAGCACAATTCCAGTGTTTATTGGGATGCAGGATATAGACTGTTCACACCCATCTTGAAAGGCTGACTACTGAGGTGGTTATTTAAGAACTGCTGCTTGCAGGAGCACATTTCCACCCAGCCCAGCTGCAAAAAGAACCAAAGCAAGGCTGCACATGGCCAAATCTGTGACCTGGTCATGTATGTTTAATTCCAGTAAACACACTGAACCCTCTCAGGTAAAAATTTACTAAATATTTCAATATTTTCAATAATATTTCAAATATTCAAACAATCCAGGAACTCAGGCAGGTGACATTAACTCCCTTCATGGCTGTCACCATCTCTGTGGAATGCAGGAGTCTGGGCAGCTCTTTGGGACTGAGCACCTGAAGTTACATTAGATAAATCCCAGCTCAAGTGCTTCAATAGAATTTAAAATCTTTAGGGTAAAAAAAAAAACCCAACCAACAAACCCAAGTCACCAAATTATTTATCATTAATTTAGTTTGAAGAGGAAACAGAAGCTAAACATCTTTCCTAATGAACTTCCAGTGTTCTGTGATGTTTACTGCTGTTACTGGTAATACATCCCATCAAACAAAGCACTTATTTTAATTGGCTCCTTGAGTGTGTGATCAGTTTGTTTCTGCAGATCTTTGACACATCCACATAAGACAAGAACTTGTCTCATAAGCATAGGACAGTGCTTGAAAGCCAGGTTACTGTAAATCACCAAAAGTGACAATGTTTTCATGAACTTAAATGGGTTTTTTTCCTCCTGATTACAGCATCTATAATAGCACCTGATAGCATTCTCTTTGATCAACTCTTTGCCATGAGTTCATATGAGTTCAAACTCAGTGTTGGTTTAGGATAAAGTCTATGCTGAATTTGGTTACCTAGTTTAAATAGACCTTGTCATGACTGTATTAAGTTTCAAAGGGCTGGGCTGGTACCTATTTCATTTACATAGCCCAACAGTAATTAAAATATTTTTTCCTCTCAGATATAAATCTCTTTATAAAGAATAAACGCTATTCTTAAAATGCAGATTAGCACACCTAGTGTGTTCTCACCTTGTGTTCTCAGAGACATGGCTAATCAATGTCTACTGTGGTGAAAATAAAACATTACACGTATTTTCTGCAAAGGTTAAAAATTCAGAACACAAAACTGTGAAGCCGTGATACAACAGGCAAAACGAGAAAGAACAAACAGTGCATTCAGAAATGCCAGCAAAAACGGGAAGTAAAAGTTAAATGAAAAATAAATAGAAGAAAAATCATTAACTGCCTCTATGATCAGGCTCAGTTTAGAGCCCCCACCTCTTGTTTACACCGACAGAGCCCAGCTTGGGGCAGCACATCACTCCCACCATCCCTGGCAGTGCCTCAAACTGCACTTGCCATTAAATGTCTGAATGGATTTCTCATTATGAAATTACTTCTGGTGGCACAATTGTTCTCAAATACTCCAAAGAGCCACAAAAGGATCATTATTCCTTAAAACAAAACAAAACCAACCAAACAAAAATACTCCAACCAAACAAAAACAACAACAAAAAAAAAAAAGACTTCACCAAAATTTCTCTAAAAGGGTATAATAGCTTCCTTTGGTCTGAGGAGGAAAATAAACCCAAAACAACAACTCAAGAACCAAACCCACAAACCACATAATGGGGAAAGGGAAATGGTTTGGTTTGGGCTCTTTTTTTTCCCCTGTTTTTACATCATGTAATGTCCTGACTCCCAACAGAATATTTTCAGTGGAGAAATAAATGGTTTTCTAAAGTTCATTAAGATGAACAGGAAAAAGACGAGTGCCATCATGTGGCACCAAAGTGTGTAAAATTTCTGTTTATTTTCTCTAAATGCATAGCATTATTAAATGCACACACATAGTAGAAAAATCTTATAATTAAAAAAATCTGTATCTGCCAGAAATCCTTTGAACTTACAAAGTCAATCAAATTTCAGAAGCATCAGCCCCCAATTAATTCAGTGTAGCCCTCTTTAAATAATGCTATGTTAAAGATAAAGAGACATGACTGAGAATTTCTGATGCATCATTACTTAATGAAAACTATTAATCGCTCATGGAAATTATGTAAATTACGAACAAAAAATGAAATTGATGATTGGAAGGAATAAAACCAACTGTGTGGGGACAATTTGAATGGAGAAGGAGTTGCCCATACTCAAAGAGAAACTGCTTTGCTGGACAGCTGTGCATCACTGAAAAAAAATAAAATAATAATAACAACGACAACTCAAGTGCACCGTAAGTCCATGCCCACAAATCATAAGGGGATGCTGCATGAGAGAAAACTCCATGGTTCTGATGGGAGATGTCAATCAAGGGTGATACCTCAAAATCATTTTACTAAACATGAATGCAGAAAATACCATACAGAGGAAAAAAAAAACATACCAAGCTCTTGTGATTTATTATATCCCAAGACCTCTCAAACCTGAAGGAGGAGGTGCCTCCTGTTTAATGACCAGTAATGAGGAAGGTTACAGGGTCAAATTTGTCTCTTTGCAGGACTAGGATGTGCCTCGCTAGAAAAAAAGTCATTTCCATCAGCGCTGCCCACACAGTAATAACTAGTTTATAGTTATTAACCTCATAAAATCTACCAAAATTAGAACTGTTTTGTTTAATGACCAGCAATTTCTTAACAGCTGATGGCAGCTACTGTGTCTTGTATTATATTTCTTATTAAAAAAAAAAAAAATAAGGGAAAACATCAGTTCAAAATTCAACATCTTGGCCTTGTTTATGTTCATCTTCAATCAACTCCTTTATCTCCCCGTGCAGGTGCACAGCAGCAGCAGCCCCTGACCCTGTGGCAATGGGGAATTTCCTTTGTTTTCTCCCAAAATTGTCCTTGTCCTCTGCATCTCCAGCACCACACCCACAGTCCCAGTCCTGCACAGGCCCTAATTAGAGAAATTCATTAAGCTGAAAACATGGATGTGTTTCCTGTGGCACTGGGGATGGATGCTCTGGGAACACAGACTCAGAGCCCTCACTTCAGTGCCAGCAGGAATCCAGAGCAGGCTGAACTGGGAATGAACCTCCAGTTGCTTTTGTAGGCAACACGTGGCACTTTCAAGCCACATTACTCCATATAAACATAAGAAATAGGGATTTACAGTTTCTGCTTCTCCTTCTGCCTCTCACAGAACTACTTTAAATAAGCCTCCCCAACATCCCTCTTCTTCAGTTTGGGAAGCTGAGAAATGTTGGATGTAAAGTATTGCAGAAATGTACTGTATTCCCACTCTATCACCAGTTCCAAAATATTTCAGCTTAAAATGCTATCTTTTCCCTGAAGATGTTTATCCAAAGAGACAACAATCCAGAAGCAGTGTTGAATAGGTGCCTCTCTAGACACAAAAAGCCTGAGTCAATTATGTGCATAACTATGAGCAATTCTAACTTTATATTTTCTCATTTGAATTCTGTTCAGTGTTGAATTTACATCAAGTTAAAAAAACAACCGCACTTCAAATTTATTTTCTTTCTTTTTTTTCCTCCAATGCTCCAGATCAGGCTTTGTATTCCTACTGCACCCCCTCCTGTGACAGGAAACTACAGCATAATTACCCCTTTTATCAAAGCACAGGCTTTATCTTAAAACCAGGTAAGATTTCTGCCTTCCACAACTCCAACAGGAAAGTTGTTTCCAAACCTCATCACATCAACTATTACAAATATCTTTCATCTTTCAAATTTGTCTGTAAACAGTGACATGGATAAATACGTGACTCTTTGCACCATCATTGTCCTTTTGTTTGGACACCACATTTATTTACTCTTCTGAGAGGGTTTTACCACAGGGTGCCCAGGACAGCACCAGCCCATCTCAATCTCAAGATACCAGCGCTTCTCTGCAAATATGTTCATCATCCATTATCAAGTTCCATTTCTTTGCCCAAATTCCCAACATTAATAACATGGATATTGACAGATAATCACTTTTCCCTCACCTTAGCCAGGAATTGGAAGCAAGGCTTTGTACGTGAACTTAAAATAGGTGAGGATTATGAAGGAAAAGTCTTCAACACTAGTAAATGCACAATGAT
Source organism: Pachycephala philippinensis (assembly GCA_013397055.1). Lineage (NCBI taxonomy): Eukaryota > Metazoa > Chordata > Aves > Passeriformes > Pachycephala > Pachycephala philippinensis. The sequence continues at coordinate 25,259 of VWZT01005870.1, read as the reverse complement.
TCATGAATCAGTTTTTTGGACAGATGACAATTAATTTAATTTAATTGCAAGTAACAAGGAAAAGTGTTAATTGAAAATACTACCGTATTGTTCACCTGTTTATTTTTATGGTCTATTATTCCATTATCCAAAAGGAAATGGATAGACTTCACTCAGAGCTTCCAATTTATACATGTTAATGTTATTAGTACATACAGATTACTGGAAATCTTCAGGTTTTACTTGTTTGGCCACATGGATTCCCAGACTGCGACATAAGCTCTGAGTCCTGGCTCACAAAATTTTTTGTTGTTGCTGTTTGCAATATTCAAGTCTCCTGTATGTGCAAACAGTGTATAAAGAAAAATTAGCCCAATGTCCGTATGTGTGAAAACACATTTCTAGAACTTTAAATCAGACTGCACTTGATGCGGTGTCTTAGGCTTAAAGTAGCTTTTATTTGCAAGACTTATTTAAAAGCACAAGCCTTTCATTAGGTTTTACTGAATGCATTTTCACCTGTCTTTTCTACAACATTCTGAAACCCAGATTTGACTTCATCTGTGCCATGCAGAACTCAGACACTGCTGTGAACATTTGCAATGGGAGTTTGCAGAAAGAACAAGCCACAAACAGCTTCTGCTAAGGAAGGATGCTGCTTTTCACAACATGAGCCTCGTGGAGCAGGAGGCTGAAGACAGAGCAGCACTTTGCCCAGAGCTGGAAGACAATTGTAGTGATAAAATGAATGACATTATTTAGCTGTTTCACCAACCTGTATTTACACAGGTTCTCAAAATGCCCAGCTGCACTGCCCTTTTCCAAGGCTCTATCATTATTAGCTTGTTACACCCCAGTGGTTTCAAAACCCTAACTTTTTGTTCCTGTCATATTCACTATTTTATCATCTTTAAAAGAAATAGGAAAGGAACTCTGCACTAACCTATAAAATATTATTTACTCAATAGGTGGATGGTTTCTTTCAAGCAGTCACTACCAACCTCCCATAGCTACAAATAGAAATGATACAGTACAAGAAACCTTCACAGAACTCTTTGAAAAATGCTGCATTTCTGTGAACAATAACTACCTCCAATATCACTTTTCTTATTCCATAAAAACTTTTATTACCTTTTTTTCTTCCCTAAAAAGATAGGCGAGCGCATGTGCCAGTGGCTGCACTGTGACCTGTACAAGAACGTGGTGTGGAGTCTGTACATTCAATTTCTGACTTCAACAAATAAAGCCAACAAATGACATGGGAAGAAAAAAAAGTTGCAAGAATGAAATCCCAATCTTCAAGGGAATGTGCTTGCACATAAGAGGAAAGATTTCAAAGGAGATTTTCCCGTCCATACAAATATTTACTTGGTACTTATGGGAAAAACAAAACAAAACAAAACCAAACAAAAAAACCACAAACAAATGAAAAAGGGGGGAAAAATGGGAAAAAAAGGAAAATTATGTTATCTGGACAGCACGTTCCTGTGGGGTTTTGTCTGGAGCACAGGGGGTATGGGCAGTGTCTGCAGACAGACTGCCAAAAAAAAGCCCAGGTGAGTGACTCCTGTTCTACACCACATCCCCTCCACTCTCTGCCTGCCCATGCAGGTCCCTCCAGAAGAGCTCAACACCTTCATTCCTAACTGCAAAACACCAATATCCACAGATGGAAGGTCCTATCAGAGCAGAATTGCTCTATTAGTAATAAATTAGAAGTTAAACACTTGCCAGGTCAGGGGATTTAGATGAGGAACATGAAGTTGTTTTATTAAACTAATTTCTTCATCGAGTGCAGATTATTTGGAATCATTCTCTTACAGTTTTATCTTTGAGAAGTAAAAAAGATGATTGCAATGGGCTAAGGCAGGTTTACTTTCCTGGAGTTCTTTGGAATGGATATCTTGCATGATTGAGCAGAGCTTTGTTCAATTCTCAAAGCAATTTACTAGGATTGAGAACAAAACGTTTGGTAGAGCAAGTTGTTCAGTCCTGGATGATTACTTCTTATTCCAAAACAATTACAATAAAGGGAAAATGGGTTATGTTCCTGTAAAAATATGACTCTTTCCAAGTAGCAGCAGAGAAACACATGGATACACAATCCCAGCCCACTGAAAAAACAGAGCCAGTCCATATTTTGGCAAAAAGTGCCTAATTAAAACTCACTGCTTCTTCATTTTTAATCATTTCAAAAGAGCTATATAAAGTGGGATATATTCCCCCCCAGTAATCAGAAATGTGCTTTTTCCCATTCTGTGTTATTAGTTCCAGTTCCATGCAGGTTGGAAGTCACTGGTGCAACGCTGAACCAAACACAAGCAGAGCAAGGGTATTGCTTGGGACTGAACCTTGGATTATTGGATCAAAGAAAATGAAAAGCCACAGCTTTGCTCTGCAGTTGTTCCATTGACAAAGGACTTCTCCCAGCTCTGGAAATAGGAACTTTTAATTGAAAAGCTCTGGGCTGTGTTCCTCATACCACAGCATCCCATTTACACTCTGGAACTGCACGTGGGGGAAGGGAAGGAAAGCAGCCTCAATTTTCAGAGGTTTCTGCAACTGTGAGTGAAGCCTATTTGGAAAATTGAGACCTCATCAGCTTTTGTCTGAGGAGGGAAAGCAGGGGATAAATTCATTTCAAGTCTGTGATAAGGTTATTGAATAAAATGAAATACAATAAAAATCATTTAGCAGCCAGAGAAAATGTAAAGGGAGACACAGAGGTTTGAACTCTCAGGCTCTTCACTCAGGCAGTCAAATATTCAGCAGAGTTTTAACCTTTACATAAATAGCTTGCTTTCAAACATTTCCTAAGCCAGCAGCACATCATTCAGACGTGATCAAGCCACACCACCAACACCTAAATCCTGTTCTGCCTCACAGTTCATACAACTCCTGCAGCCCACAGAGCCCTACATTTCCCTAACACTTGGGACAACACAGGGAAAGCAGAACTTGGAAAGACAGCCTGTGATGACTGTGGATTTGTAAGGATCAAGGAGAACCAGAGATGGACCAACATATGGGTCTGTCACCGAATCCCAACAATTTATTCCAAGGTTCCCAGGTGTTTGCTAACAGCAGGTCCCTTCAGTGGAAGGCATTTGTACCTGACAGCAGGATGACAAACAAGCTTGGGGAGGGGTACAAGCTTTTTTCCCCACTTTCACAAAGTTCTTCTGCATAACAGAGCTTGAATCACCCCCACGTGCAGCTTCACCCCAAACTGCCTCATCCCAAACCACTGACAGGGCACTGGCTGCTCTCAAGGCTTCATAAAAATAGTGAGTGTTTGCAAAAATCACTTTTCCAAAAGACAAAGGGCCACATTCCTTAACCTTCACAGTGCACAGATGTAAATGACAACAAAGTAGAAGAGAAAGTATAACAAAGCACCAAAAAAAAGACAGAAAAGGAGGAAAACCTGAGGATAAATGGATATTTTAACATCTGTGTTCCTCTCTCATTTACATCTCTGGGCCAGCACTGCAGCTAATTAGTGCCAAACCTGGTAGGCAATTTTTGGATGATGAGCATACCTGTCTATAAAGAACAAAATGAGACCAACAGCTCAGTTTGCAGACTAGAACGAGCAGCCTTCAGCTGACTATTTCGTGTGCATGAACTAGAAACTGTCTCAGAGAACTAAAAATATTTGGAGTCCATGCTTTGCCTTACCTCCTGAGCCAGTTTTGAACTGCCTGGCCTACCTTGGTTTGTCCAGCCCAGCAATAAACTCTCACTTTGAAAATCAGAAAAAATGGCAGATCAGTGCTTTTAGCAACATTCCAGATTTACAGTGGGTTTTTTCTCTCTCTCCAATAGATAGATCTTTCATATAAATTAATTAGGTACAGTTGAAGTGCTGCTGGTGGAATATTAAAGCACCTGCTTTTGCTGCCCATTTGTACCGAGGAGCACATTGAAATGTCAGGTTGCTGCAGATTTTATGCCTGCCATGTACAAAAAACAATTACTTGCAAATGAAGGTGACATCATCTGCCCTCCTGTACCGGAGCCGTTCATCAGATGTCTTACCTCTGCCACGTATCACTTGATTCTCTCTGAATTAATCTGCTGGGTCATGAAACCTACTCATTTTAAGTTTTTTAGAGGATTGTTACAGTTTTTTAACCCTCTTTCATACTTTTCAAGTGACTCTAGCATCTAACTCATGGCTAAACAGCAGAATAGATTAACTTACCACCTCAGAATGAAAAAAAAAGTTGAGGAAAATAGATTTACTTTTACAAAAATATAACCTTGCAAACATTTTTGGGGCAGACAATGTGTTTATGCTTTGTGCTTGCCTACAGCAAAGGGGTTCTGGTCCGGGGCTGGACTTGCAAATGCCCCCTTAAATACACAGTGAAATTATACAGGGGAAAGGAATTCAGGGGAGAAGCTGAAAATGGATTTTTGTCTCTGTGCATACAAACAGGATAAGCCCCAGGAGAGGATGAAATCCAGCCATGGAAGCAGTCCTTGAACAGGCTCCTTTCCCCAGCTTCCCCGAGTGGCTCAGCTGAGCTCTCCCACCCCATCCTGGAAGGATCCATGACCCCTGCCCTCCCACCTGGGTCACCGTAACAGAATCAAATGTTGCTGGAACACTGGAGAAATCTGCAGACAGCCCTTGTTCAGATATGCGTGCCTTGGACTACTTCTGGCATTTTTTTTAAATTCCAAGTTTTGTGCCATCACCAAAACTGATGCCAAGGGATGTCTCAGTGGTGTGTTTAGGGGAACAGACTGTTCAATTTTTCCCCCTTTCCCAGCAGCAGCACATGAGGTTATTAAACAGTTACTACTTCTAGCTCTAGTTCCAGGTTACAATTAACATCCTGAGCCATAGGAGCTTTTCAAAAGCTATAAATTTTACCTGGGGTGCAGAAACCCACTCCTTGCTTTATCCCACTTGGCCTAGTTATATTAGAAAGGAAGAAGTGAGGTTGGAAAGTAACGATGTAGGGGAAAAAAATAGAATTTATCAGGCTGAAAAGGCTTTAGCCCCGCAAATGAGTTTTTTGCAGCAGTTCCCAGAATCAGGAATGGCAGAGGCAGCACCCCTGGGCAGGGCTGCTGGACTAGGAAATCTCAACAGCCCAATCCCACAGGCACTGCAGACAAGAACAAAATTCTGTCACAACGTCTATTAACTACTTCCCCCACATACACACCTTTTTTTAAAAAAAATCCATGTTTTCATTCAATTGGATAAAGATTTACTAGAATGAGAATCTTTCTGCCTGAGCAGAGAAGTGGGAAAGGGGAAAAAAATGCCCCATATCAGAGCTGTGTGTTTTTACATAGCATTAGACAAGCAGAACACATGAAGTACATAAATTTTGATTTGAGCCTCAAAGAACATCTTGTTCTCTGGGGTAACAGGGCCAGCACAGAGAACACTTACCCACACCAACACTCTGCATATGGCTTTCCTGAGTAAGAGCACCAGAGGCTCTTTTTATTAAAATCTTGACATCTTGTTTTTCAGCTGAAATTTTCCCAGTTATTTGCACATAAAACCACAACACTCCTTTGCAGAGCTAAGACAAGCTTTCTTCTGACAAAGAGGCCTTTTTCCATACTTAGAAACCATCCATTGCTCTTTTAGCTTTAGCAGAACCACATCAGCAAAAATATTGCCAGAAAGAATTGCACCCAATTGTGAACACCACAGCTCAAAGCACACTGTAGATGCACCAGGGCTAAAACCAGGCTGCAGGACATCCAGGGTAACTGGCTGCATTCAGAGTGACCAAATTCAACACTTGCAGCAGCATAAAAATCCCTGACACAAATGAACTCAGAGCATAACTAATCAGGAAACTGATTTCAGGGGTTTTTAACATTAAACGTTGGGGGCCCATGGATTTCCTTGTCACAGCAACACATTATGGTTCTTTTGGGTTTTGGAATATTTTTTTCTACTTTTGTGAGCACAGATTAACGATGAGCAATCAAGAGTTTTGTCAGATACTGTGGAAAGCTACTCAGGGCAGAGGAGGTAGCACAGAAGCTCAGCAGCTGCTCCCTCCTCTGTGAACTGGCAGCCCACCGTGTCCTGGTGAATCAAAGCCACAAGTGAGGAACAAGGAATTTGGGAAAACACCACAAAACTGGGAGGCAGGCTCCTATCCTGGTGATAACTCCTTTAGACCTAGAACCCTACAACTTACCTGTTACAAATCTGTGAATGCAGACAGAGCTCTCATGAAAGGGATCCTGCCTCAGTCCATCCCTGTGATAACAACAAAAATATTGCACTCCAGAGAGTTCACTGTGTTTAGATTAACTCTTCCATTCTTAAGACATTAAAGAAAGCCCTTTAAATTCCCTACAGGAATACCCTTCTCCAAAACTCAGTTATTATCAGAATGCCAAAACTAAAACTTCTGGAGAGACAGCTGGTCAGAGCCCTCAGCTGGAAGTTCAGCTCTGAGCTGCACCAAAGCAGATCGTCAGCATCACACACCCAGAGCAACAAGCAGAGGTTTAACCTCTGGGAAAAGGATTACATTATAGAGAAACTCTTACCTTCCTTCCCAAATTCAGCCCTGCCTTGACCTGGGGTGAACATAGAGCCTCTAGCCCTCGTCTGAGCCTGCTCACAGGGAGCTTCCCTCAGCAGAGCTACCCCACCCCTCCCCTCCTGCCACAGCTGTGTTAAGTATTTTTAAGAAGTTAATGTGACAAATCTGCTGATTTCTGAAATGTTGCACAGCCTTACGCATTAAACACTAGAAATCTCTACCTCTGAAGGCGTGAACTGATGTTACCAATGAACAGTAACTATTCCTATTGAATGCTAACCCTCAGCAAGCTATGGTACATTTTAAAAATCCTGCAGCATTTAACATCACAGGAAAAAGGCTGGAAGACAGCTAATTATAAAAGATGGTGATTATAATGGAAGGTGTGAAGCTTACCTCCAATATATTCCTATCCTAACTGTGTCCAGCTAACCTGGGTACTGCCAGCCTTAACCAGTTCCACTGGCCTTGCTCCAGCACAAATCCATCTGTGTGGCCATTTCTAAAATCCCTTGGATGCTCACAGCTCTTAGGACAAGTGTTTTTGCCTGGCATGGTGAAAAAATCTGGTGCTCTAATTAATAAACAGTCAGAAATGGAGAGATGTACCTGCTGCTTCTGAATTCTGTGGCAACAAGACCCAGCCTCGTGATTTTGATGAGTTCTATTCTTTTTTGAAAAGGCTCACTGAGTCAATGCCTCATTTGCAAGGCTTGGAGGTCAACAATTGATATTACATAGGTCTTAAGTGTTTAAGCCCATGAATACCCCCCTCACTGAGTGCAGGAATAGAAGGAATGAAGAAGCCCAGGCCCTCTGTAACCACATGTGATTCAAATTTCTCCTACTGACTCCAGCCAGAGCACAGGTGTTCAGCATCTCAAAAATCAAGGGTTTCTGCAGTCTGGGACCATGACCCCATAAACTTTCATCCAACCAGAAATACCTGACATACCCAGCTGATACTTTTTTTTGGGTGAAATCTTCAGAATAAGGTACAAATACTTATGAAATGCACAATTCTTTGAAATACTTTTAAAACTCCCATGCATCCATTAAATTAAGTGACATATAAATAAACATACACATCTGAGTTCCTGAGAGTGATCTCACTTCTACTATATGTGTGCAAGCATATGCTCTGGCAATTAATGATGCTTATAAGTGCTGTGATACTACTCTGGGCAGGGACTAGCACTTGATATTGATGAAGTCTTAAGTAATTTTGCATAATAAAGTTAATGAAGTATATGCTACTAGCTGGAGTATATCAATCTCTTCCCTTTAATCACAATATATATATAAATTCATTACCATAAAAATTTACTAAACTCGATTTTTGCACGTTTTCTTCTCTAGGCCTCCTTACCAGGCTGATCTCTGGAGGTGGCATGGACACTCATAAAGCAAATTGTGTCTGTAAGTGAGATTATCACGTGCTTCACAGAAACATGTGCTCTGTGTCCTTGAGAGCAAAGGATCATTTGGTATCAAAGTGCAGGAAAACTATGAAGGGAGTAAATTGATGAAGCAATGACATGCTCATTAGGAACATAATCTAACTGGAGAGTAGCCCCATTAAACCACTGGTTAACTGTGCACAGGTTTAAGGCTGTTACGAGTGGTAACAGCAATTATGTGTTAGATTTTTATATTTTTAGATTAAGGGAGTTGGCTGATATAGAGACTTCCTGCAGCCTTCTCTGGGTCTGCCTGAAAGCACAGAAGAGGTTCCCAGAGGATAGACTGGGGGAAAGGCAGAAAAAAAATGATGAATTTGGGAATTCCTTAAAGGATCAGCCTGGATCAGCCCCAGGCCACACTGCTTTTATGGAAACTGACGCTGGACACACACCCAGGACACCCCAGAGCTGTGGGACCAGCTCTCTCTAATTATTACAGTTATATACTGAATATATAACTGAAATACTGATGCCCAGAGACACCCTGTGCCTGACAATCTTGCTAGCTAAAAGCAGTAGAAGAAAAATGAGGTTTCCCCTTGCCTTGAGCATCTTCCCCACGCTGAACTGCAGCCTTGAGGTGAATTACTGGTGGAGCATTAACCTTCTCCTGTCCACAGCCCTTTGCCAGTCCTTCTGCAGCCTTCTTGCACAGAAGAGGAGCCAAACAACATCCCCTTGCCTCTGAGCAGGATGAAGCAGCTGTTTCATGGCAGGAGCAGCGCTGTGTGTCCTTGTGAGGAGTGTCTGGCTGGGTTGCCACATCCCTGTGTCGGGCAAGAGGGTCTGGGCAGAGGTTCCCCTTCCTGCAGAGCCCTCCAGCAGAAACATGTTAATTACTGTACTTAAAAGTTAGTAAAGCCTTCCAGAGCTGGGGAAGTGGGATAGCACAGGCCTGACCTGTTCATTAATTTGTCATATGTGCTTCACCTTCATTTGTTCTTGGCGATGTTTTGCAGAAGCACCCACAGGTTTCTGAGCTGAAACGCTGGAAAATGTTGGGTTTACTCTATGCAAGTAAAATACCAAATCAGCTACGCCAGCTTCAGAGCTTCACATCCTTTCAGAGCTCAAACACCCACTCATTTATTATTCTATTTGGAAAATCTTGCATGGTACTCAGACTTTCTCCCTCTGGGGGAAATCAGCATATGGCAAAGGCAGGAGCAGAGCAGTAAACGCATTCAAGTGAAGTCCTGTTCCACTGGTTTAATTGCTCTGAGGTGAAGACATAATTTGCTGGAGGATCTATTTGCTGCAGGATATGTTCAAACAAATCAGTGAGTTACTATGGCTAATTTTAAGTGCAAGTTCCAGAGGTATCATTCATCTTCTTTGAGGATAGAGGCAGGAGAGTGTGGAGCACACTGCACAGCTCTGTGTTAATTGTAATGAGACACTTGTTTACTACCACGTCCCAAGTTCAGAGAAGCAATATAACATTAATTAATTACTTTAGCAATAGGTCCAATGCCGGCTGTATGCTGTTGAACATGTTTTTTTTTAAATTATCGTTTGAGTCTTGCCGCCTGCAGAAATCATTGCAGATGAAAGTTCTCTTAGTTTCTTCTAGACTTTTTTGCCAGCTGCTGGGTGATCTTTGCACTCTTGTGTATGTCACAGCCTCTAATTATCAGACCTACCCCTCAGATCCCTGGAATTCACTTTATTGACAGGGAACCAGACAGCTAATATAAAAGATAGTCTCATTCAGGCTTTGTGTACAAATTTGCTGCTCAGAGATTTGGGGAGAAGTTTCTTCCATCTCTCAAAGGCTTTGTTTAATGCATCTCATACAGAGTGAAGATAGATGCTTACAAAATGTTTAGGACCTTAGGAAAAAACTTAGTTAAAAGCAGCTCTGGCATTATTAGGCAGGCAGAGAGCAGGATATTTATTTAGATTAAAACAAAGGTAGTTATTTATACATGGCGCTTTTAAAATTTTAGGCAATTTTATTGCATTTATTTTTCCCACAGGACTCTCCTCCTCGTTCCTGGATTGCAATTTCATCTGTACCCACAAAGAACCTATGAATTGTTGTTAAAGAGTGAATTTTCTGCTACAAACTGAACTTTTGTAAGATGAGCATCTTTGCAGAAACCTGCCAGAGCTGACAGATTAGTATGAAATACCAATACAGATGTCAGTTCCCACAGAACCAGTATTCTTCACAAAAATCTCATCAGCAGAGTCACTTTTAAGTATCTGGGGAAGAAGAACAGATTGGAGAATCAATGAAATAACTTCAGTATCATCCAAGAATTGCAAATCAGTAGAGAAGGAAATAGCAGGCGTGCATGCAAGAGCAGAACAAGGCACAGCCTTCAGAGAGACAAGCTAATCTAGTCGGTTTTTTCAAAAAAAGTGACAGGAAATCAAGAAAATAAGCTGAAATTCCCATTTCTGACTCATTTCAGGTAATTCATTTCACCTCTGAGACGAGCCTAGTATTACTCACTATGTAATATAGTTAAATGACATCCTTTTCTTAACAAAGCCGTTCTGGAGCCCCACACTGAAGGGCTGCAGGTACAGGGGATAACAATCCAACAACACAGCAACATTTTGACTTTGCCCTGCTGGGCTCCAGGACACAGCCAGGAGTCAGGCACAGCCTTCACCTTAGGGCTATCAAGTGGACATTGCACCTGCAGTAAGCACAAATGGCCATCGCATTAATGGACTTTACAAAAGGATGAGTTTTAAACAAAACACTGGTTTCTTTTCAGATCACAGCCACCTGCAGCTTTGTTTGTCTGTGTCTATCCTGATTTTTATGTAAACACCTTGAGGAACGTGAGCAGCACAGATTCAGCTTCACAGCCTCCGAGGGGAGAAGTGTGAAGCTGCAGCATTTTTTCAAAAGCTAGAAGAAAGTAAAATACATAATCCCCATCCTACAACAGTTTGATTTCCAGTCCTGAATTTCAAACAGGTTTTCAAATCTCCAAGAGCTTAGACTAACCCCGAAGTTACATATGTCTGTTTGGGAAGTTTAACTGTAAAATTTAAAACTTTTGATTGACCCCATTATAATCTCTGCATTGCTGAATTCCTCAGTACCTTTAGAGTAAGCCATTTGCTACCAGGGCTGATGTCACACATCACTTAAACCAGGAATCAGAGTCACAAAAAAATGCTTTTCCACTCAGCTGGAAACAGCATTCAATCTTGGCTTTTTCTGTAAGTGAAACCTGCACACTTGAGGGATCCCAAGTACAGCCTCTATTCTTTCCCACAATTATGCTTGAATAAGCCATTTCATTCAGTTATAACAGGCCAAGACAAATTTGGGGATAGAAAATCAGCATGGTTCTGTCAAACAATGCTCCTAATCTTTTTTTCAAGATAGAAAACTTCATTGGAGATTTTCTTAAATTTTGCCAAGTATCTGTCCATAATACTCGAACTTTTGCAGTAATTAACGTTAATTGGCACATAGCACTTTATTCTACAGCTTCATCTCAGTGTGGTGTAGGACACAGCTGAAATTCTCCAGCACAACATGGGCTGAGAACTGACAGCCCATGAATTCCACTGTAGTTATTACACACTGCTTGGGGGCCTGGCTCCACTAGACAAATTTATGCAGATGAAAGACTAGTTTGTGTTAATATAGACATAAATATTTTTATGAGCAATAATGGCTGTTCCATACAAAATTAACTCCCAGGAATTTGTCTCATGTTCATGGATCCTGTGTCATTTTGCTGTGGCACGTACCCAACCACTTCTTGGGTGTCCTCAATTAAATGTAACCTTGAATTTCCCATTATCAAAGACCTTCCCATTCATTTTCAAATTGCAATCACTTCATCTCATGGTGTAGTAATCTTCCCTCTAGCTTTCCCTTGTTGAACTGAAGCATTATGCAGCCAGGACAGCGTGGTAACAACCATCCCACAGGGTAACAGATACTTGCATTTTGCTATGAATTACTCTTGGCAGCACAAATTCAATATTCTGCAGAAGTCACACAAGGAATTTGTGCACAGGGGGCATAATTTTTATTTCTACAATCCAGTTCATATCTTACAATCTGTGAAGAAACTGCTTCTTCTATAAATCGAGCTGGGTTTCTGCAGAATTTAATCCCTGTGTGCAGAAAAAGGTAGTTTGTGTGGTACCCAGCCTGCTGAAGCACACACAGGCATGGCTCTGACTGCTGTCACATGGAACACCTTTGTGTAAATGAAGGACAACATTCTCCAAGGAAGGAAAATGCAGCCACAGAGTGCAGTGAGAGTCAGAACAAGCTCTTGCTCCTGCATGTGTTCATTAGAGAAGCTACAGGGGAAAAAAATCCAAAACATGGCATAATTAATTAATTCTTGATGCAATTCCTCCCAGTATAGCAGGGCTAATAGTTTTCAGCAAGTAACTGAAACAATCTCATGAACAGCAGGTTCCCGAGTTTTGAGTGACTATGTAAGTTTTTGAACAATTATTTTTGAATTGTAAATACTCAAAACACCTTTTCTCTTCCGTAACTTTGAAATATGCATTCAAAACTTAAAACAAGGATTATAAAGGAACAAAAAGCCCTTGTGTTTAAACAAGGGGTACAGACCCTTAGTTAAACACTACACTGCATCAGGATTTACAGACAGAAGTAACTCAGCCTTCATAAAATGGATGTGTCTTCAAAGATCCTCAACTGAAGTTCCACTTCCCCCCAGTTTCCAGCCATGCACGTCTGTTAAAAACACCTCACTGGGCTGAATTTCTTAAGTCAGTCCCAATTCAGTCAAAACTGACTGAAAATACAATAGAATGCAAAACAAATCCATGATAAATACAGATCCCTGACCTTCTGGCAAGGCAGGAGGAGATCAACAGGGAGGAACTAAAGCCAAGGCTCCTGCATCACCTTTCCCACCTCCCCTCTGCTTCAACTCTTCCTCCGAGCTGTTTAAGCACAAGAAGACATTCAATACTGCACACACAAAATGAGATCTCCCACGGCAGGAAATCTTACCTGCAAAATACAACACTCTGAAGACTCAGATCTCCAGCACAATTCCAATCTCTGTTATGAAAACCATATTGCAGCCACTTCCAAGTGCCTGATCAGCCTATAAGATTTCATTCAGGTTAAGGGGTTTCAAAGCAATTTAATCAGATGTATAACTTGCATGGTTTTAACAACTGGAAGAAAATACACAGGAGCAGCTGCCTCTGTTAGTGCTCCAGAATAGGTTTGACTGCATTGCCATCTCACTGGGACACAACAGGGGACAAAAACATCCAAGTACCCAAGAGGTGCTTTGTTCCAGAAAAATACAATCATTGTTCCATAGTTTCAACAGAGGAAATCCAAACAAAGACAGCAATGTGTCAATAAGTGCTGCTGCTGTTTGTCCAAAGGAAACACAGCACAAACACAGCAGGATTCAGTGGGAGAATCAGTGCAGGTGTTTGGGCACCTGAGGGACCCCCAGAAGGGTTGGACAGACTGATTTCAGACACCTTCCAGAAGAGTTCTGCATCCTCCCAGTAGATCTAACAAATCAGAGCACAAAAAAGGAATTTAGAGGATCACCAAAGGCCTTGCAATACTTTGAGAAGCATCCCTTGGCAGGAAACTAGCTCCTTCTTTCCAAGGTGTGCCATGACTGTCACAGCCCATGGATAGGTTCAGCACATCCAGAGAGAGAACCTCATTTGCTGTCTGATCAGCAAGCAGTTGGAAAAATCATGTAGCAGTTGAAACAGTTCCACATGGAAGAGATTTACAGAACCATAACTTCCCCAATAATTTGGAAAGCAGCAATCTTGGATGTTGAATGAAACATGAGGGAAAAAAATAATCATTCAGTCCTTCAAGAATTTGCTAAACCTGCACCACAAACACAGCTCCTGGACAGGTGCAGGGTCAAATAGCAAATTCAACACGGACAGAGTTGCAAACCCAATAATCTTCCAAATACCCAGTGTTACTCTAACATCTAGACAGGTTTTTTGTTCTTGGAGGTTTCCTTTTCTAAGCACCAACCAGCCTAATTCTCTTTAGCTTGCAAAATCGGACAAGATCACAGCCTGGAGGGGAAAGGCTGCCGTGATAAATATTTCATGGGCTACATCAATAAAATTTATTTTGCCAAGGAGAATGGAAGGAGAGGAAAAGCAGAGAAATAATTCATTAAAAGAACTTGAGCTTAGCAGTGCTGGGGAAAAAAGCCATGCTAGGAAAAAAGGAATTAAACAGAGGTTTTAAATAGGTCAGAAGCTTAAGTACTCTTAACGCATGGCAAACTGACAAAGAGCTGATCTTTTCAGAATGAGAATACTGCAAAGTGTATACTTAACAGTAATTCACCCCTTTCCAAATAAGCATCCCCAGACACACAAGTAGCAGTTTCAGCTTCTTCCTATCATCCAACTTTTAAGACCTGCTCAGTACATGAAAGTGTCATTGCTCAAAACCTGCCACAGAATGCAACTGGTACCTTGAGGTTTCCTTTATTTCTCAGAGCAAAAGTCTTCCCTGTTTTATATTGGATAGGGCAATAAGCTGGGTTTTCCAGAAGACAAAAATGCAGCAGCAACAATTAAGTTATTTAGTACAAAGCTTAAACTTTCCTGCAGTGTAGGAACTCAGCAGAGCTTAAAATTTGCAACTTGCATCACATATTTTGCAAAAAATGTTTAACCTTTTCTTTCTTTCTGCCACTATTTGAAGCCGTTTCCAGTGATGCAAAAGTCAAGAGAACCTCAGTTTTATGACACCTTTTCCATTTACTCCCCTGCTCCATCCAATCTGGACCTCTTACAACCAAAGGTCAGCAAAATGAGCAAGGAAAACCAGCAGAAATTCGTTGTGTTGTGGCAAACTAAACGAGTCCAGGACCCACTAATTCCCAAATTCTAACCCCAGACCTGCCAGTGACTTGCTGTATAACTTTGAATCACTGGATCTGGGCATTTTGTTTTCAAATGGGTAAACTGGAGCAGCACACACTGTGCAAAGAGTGAAACAGTCCCAGGACACGTAGATTAAATCGCATTAAAACCCTTCACAGCCACCTCAGTGATATTTGGTAAAAGGCAAAATTTACCTTTTTAGAAATCTGTAACTTGAAATTATTTAATAATTTTATGGGTGAAGTCACACTACTTAATTTTACTTAATGATAAAACACAGAGATGATGAGAAAAGAGAATTAGTTGCTAACCACAGCCAAACTCTCTCCCATCAGCAGAGCTGTCTCAGGACAAACTGGTCAGTACCAACAGCCAAGTGTTCCATAAGTGATGCTGAGCTGCCCTCTAGTGAAGTCAGAAACCACTTCCAGCACCTGGATTTCTGAAATTCAGGACTCAGTCCCAGATAAATTTTAGCCAGATTTGTTTATAACAGAAGAAACCTACAGCAAGCATCTTCATAAAATGTGCTTATGATTTAATTTTACTCTTCCGTGCTAGGGGCTTTAGTTTAGGTTTAGATTAAACACTGTACTCAGTTTAATCCCTCCAGAGCATACTCTGCTCTTTCCAAGACTTGTGAATTTAAATTCTCATCTTACAACAAATCGCTGGCAAAACCATTTCAAAGACCTATTATACCTGAACACATGATATTTTATTTTTTAGAACAGCATGACAAGAATTCACCAATACGCTCCTATAGTCAAAATTTTTGACATGGTTCTAGAATTACATTTTTCTCATGCTCAGAGTACATCTTTTGGGATGCCACTTTCACTGAAGGTTTCATGACCTCAGTGCTGGTCACTGGAGCACCTTGACTGGTGCCATTACTGCCCAAAAAGCTCCATTGTGGGAAGGGGTCAGACACGAGTCACAATTTATCCTCAAAGCAGGGTTTTACTGCAGCAGGTTCCTAATCAACTTTTTTTTCATTAATTTAAGCAGAACGAGGCAGCCACATCAGGAAGAGAGAAGAGGTGCAGGATTTGGCAGCAGATGAAGCAGCAGCAGCAGCTCTACCCCAGTCCCTGCTGGGGGACCCTGATGGTATTACAATTTCACCACTGATCTAAAAATCATGTGATATTCAGGATTCTTTGCTTTCACAGAAAGATAAGACTGGGCTCTTCCTTAAGAATTAAACCCACGTTAGATGCAGTTGTTTCTGTGACACAGGAGGCAGGAAAGCACAAATGGGGGTGGGTTTTTTGGTGTTTCTGGGACACAGGAGGCAGGAAAGCACAAATGGGGGTGGGGTTTTTTCACCTCTTGCTTTAGAGCACCTTGAAGCTACAGCTGGGAAGTTGGGCTGAGCTGCAACACCAAAATCAACAGGGGCTCAGGGGAATGGGCTCCTCCAGGGGGCAAAATGCTGTTTCCAACCCAGCCTCAAGTGAACCAAGCTGATGGAAAAGCTCCTGCTAAAGGCATGGAGCAGGGGTCAGTTTACACAAAATTTCTGTTTCAGTAATGGAATATTTCACATGCTTATAATAATTAAGACATTTAAGCACTTCTGGAAGACACCAGCTTGAGGGCCAAGCAATAAAATCTTACTTGTGAGCTTACACGAAGCATCGGAATAAGTTGAAACAAGTTTCCTGGAAACTTACCAGGTATATTTATTTTAAAAAAAACGAAACAAACAAAATTTAAAATACATATGTTCTATTAGTATTTTGTAGCTTCCATATAAAATAAAAAGAGTTTTGATTTTGTCAGCATCCTTGTATCTGCAGGTCACACCACCTGGGGAAAGACCAGTAGAGAGAATTTTGTTAGTATTTTCCAAACACTGAGCCAACACAAAATTCTATGCAAGCTTAACATGCAGCAGTCAGAGCTGCTTCCAGTCTGAACAAGTTCAGGCTCCCCTCACTAACACAGTTTTTGTCAATCACTCTATTACTGTCAAGGCTACAGGTTTTTCCAGTTTCCCAAGAAGACATTGAAGTGCACAATAAAATCCTATCTGCACACAAACTATGCTTCAAACTTCAGTAATTCATGTAATGGTGATTTGAAATGATGCAGACTCGTGTGGGCTCACAAGACTCCAGAACAGGATCAAGCCCAGGACCTGCAGCTGTTTATCAACCTTGCTGAGTTTGATTTCAATATAATCAGTTCAGTCCTGCTGGCAGCAGTTTTCAGTTGAATTATCAACTTGCTGCACTATCAGAAAAGCTGAAATTGATAAGGCCAGTCCTACTCCAGCCCATGAGTGACCCAGGCAGGACAGATCACACAGGGCTAAGAAACTCTTCCTGCCATCTGTAAAGAAGTGGAGGCAGCAAAATGAAAATTTGGAGGCTCCTCAAGGCCAACATTGTGAACAGTTCCAGTGCAATTTTCACCTCAGTTACTGGTTCATTTTCTCCTGCATCTTCTTTCAGAAGGATGAATAATGTTTCAGCCTAAAGAAAAAAAAGAATTGAGAGATTTAAAACTTCTTAGTAACCTGTTGAGGGGGCAACACAAAGAAACAACAGCTCTTCAGCAGTGTCAGAGTATCCTTAGCTAATCTGAAACATGGAGCTTTGAAACAAAGATAGCAAACATCCACCTGCTAGAATTACTTCAGTGCCATTACGATATGCAGTTCAAGTTCAAATAAAGGACAAATCACAAGATTTATTCACATTTAGGAATATTTCTATAAATTTTCCCTGTCAGTCTTGGTAAATCATTAAAATCTCATCTTAAAAATAAGCAGTTTTTCAAGCATCATGAAGTTGTGAGCTGAAAAAAAATAAATATTCCTGCTTAGAGTTAGCACTGCTCCTCATCCCTGACCCATCAGCAGGGGAGGAAAATTAAAAAGTATAGAAACAGGGTGTATTTCATAATCAGACAATAAACAAGGGTTGGTCTCCAGGAGGGAAAGCCAACTCCACACTCTAATAACTCATCAGGTGAAATTCAGATCAGGAAGTTAAACCTTATCACCTACAGTCATCTGCCCCATTTTACAGAACATAAACATGTTATTAATTAACATTAGGGATTAATGGACCTAACTTAGTACCTACCTAAATAACAAAGCTTTGCCTTTGTTATTTGCTACAGAGAAATATCCACTTCTGGGAGAGAAGTCCATAGATTGAGTAAGATAAATCTGTTTTCTTCTGAACACTGGGAAGTTTGAGAATACAGTGTATGAAGGAAGATGCACCTATTGAGAAACAGGTGAATTTAAAATTAGGAAAAAAACCACTAAAAATAAAATTAAACTACAAATCTATAATTGAAGGTCAATGTTAAGTTCAAATGTTCAGTTATATTCCTACCCTACATGACTCTATATATATAATTCTACTGGAATTCTACTGGAGAAAAGGAGCAGGGAACACACCATGGAACCAGTTACTGCAATTCTCAGGCCTACAAATCCTCAGAATAATTCAACTGTTCCACTGTTGGCCAGGATTCTGATAAGGCTGGCAAAACCTCCCCTCCCTGGTAAGATGGTTACAGATACCAGCTGCTGAAAATTCACATTTGTTGCTGAGTTATATTTACAGCACTGAAATACAATCACAGACTGGGTGGGTTAGAAGGGACCTTAAAGTTTTCATCCAGCTCCAACCCCCTGCATGGGCTGGGACACCTTCCACTAGAGCAGGTTGCTCCAAGCCCTGTCCAACCTGACCTTGAACACTTCCAGACATTTTAGAGGGCATTTTAAAAAGGTAAACTAAGCTACAAAATGTTATTTTCAGAACAACTTTACAGAAGAAAATAAATTTATATTCTTGTAAATGCAGAGTGTCTTGGCCACGTCCAGATCTGGTTGCTCCAGCACCTTTTGCAGTGTCTGTATCTGCTTTATATCAATTTTAGTATCACCAGCAGTATTTTTATCAAGATACAAAAGAACTATTGCAATAAAGAAGCTGAACATACCAATTTGACAGCCTCATCAGTGTCACGGGAAGCCACTGCCAGAATCTCTGTGGTGGGATTGAAGGTCACACAGGTGGCAGAAGTAACAAGGTTCATTATGGCTTTAACTGGTTTAGGATGGTTTTCTTTGAGGCACACATCAGTAGTGTATAAATTTACAACTCCAGAAGAGGAACTAAAGAATAAAATGAACAAAGATTATACCGAAAAGTACAATTTCAGTACATATTGCCTTGTTATCTATAGCCACCACTCACCTGAAAATGTAATTTCCAATTATTTGCTGGAGTTTGTAATAATACTTTGTTGGGAGCTTGATTCTCCTTTCGAGTTTATAACAGTATTTAGTGGAGGGGTTTAGGCTTTTGCTGGTTTGGGTTTTCTTTTTACTATTAAGAGACTCAACTGTGATGAGCCCATCTCTTACCAGGGTGAATTCAAAGCAAGGAGAGTTTGAGATCAAAATGTTCTGAAATAACTTCAGGGGTTTTATTGTGGGGTTTTTTTTATAACTGTAGCATAAGCTCACTTTAAAGTCCTCTTCTGCAGTGAACTAGGAAAATATCTACTGTACTCCTGTATTTATTTGCTATGCTCATTTAAAAGAATCCAGACACTGGCTAAAACTGCATTGAAATAAATGGATTTGGAGAAACAGTTTCAGCTTGTGGCTTTGAGTTGAGGCCCCTTTTGAAAGGCTAACATGCTGCCTTTCAGGAGACAAATTCAGAGTGCAGGCAAGAGAATTAGAAAATGGAGAAGACCCTGAATCAACATTCCTATTACAGAATTTGTGATTTCAGTCAATGTGATTTCAAAATTAACTGCTGAACCCACACCTGGCAATACCAATACCAGTATCACTCCTATTGTTTTAGGTGTACTATGGTATTTTATATTTACACAGAAAAAGGTAAATTATTATCAAAAAATAGGGAATATTCATCTATTCATGTCTATTCTAAGCTTATTAGAACCAAACCATGTTCCTACACTCTCACCAGCCACCCATAAGTTCACTGAAGAGCTTCAAAATGAGAGCAAAAGAAGCTGTCAAAGCTGTCAGTCACTTACCCACATGCCACATACTGGTTATTTTTTGAAATAGCAATGCACTTTCCTTCCAAAGAACCTTCATCTTCAAATTTGTGTAGACACTTTCTGCTTCTCACATCCCAAATGAAAACTTCGCCTTCCTCTGGTTATAGAATGAAGGATATCGGAGAAACCACATATACACATCACTTTGTTGATCTATTTTGCTAAAATAAATTTAATTAGATGACAACTAGAAGTTCATTTACAACTATCAAATACAGGATATTTTAAAAAAACTCCAACAATTAAAGGCATACTAAAATAGTTAACTCCATTCTTTAATGATTAATCACTTGGTTGTATTTTTAGGTGAGATACTGGCATAATTTTTTAAATTATTTTTCTAAAACGGTAGGTGAGTTCTAAGAACTCATGCAATTTAAATGGAATTATGATTAGACCCGTTGGAATACTCACTTGAATAGCTGTATATTTTACTGCTGTCTGGGGTGAAAGCAGAGGCAGTGCACCTTCCATTCACCTTCATAGTGCTGATCAGTTCTTTTGTCTGTAGGATGAAGAACAACGGTGACAGAGATTCTACCAAAAATCTATAGGAAAGTTGTTTCCTGTCCCACAAAAATCTTAAGTTAGTTACCCTGACATTCAGAGAACAGCACCAACCTTTCCAGTGCCTGCAGAGCAGAGCACAAGCTCCTGAGCCCAACTACAGCTGGATCAACAAACACTTGTTTGGTCCCTTGCTGAAGAGCCTGAGTTATACAACAGAACTGAACTTTCTCCTTTAAAAGTACTTTTCCCTGTGGAAGTTTAAAACAAATCCAGCTGCCATCATATGGCATTTTAAAATTCAGCTGAAAGATTGCTCTATGCATTATGAATCAGTATTTGGCATGATTCATGAACAGGGTACCACAGCATGCGCTAGCACGACTCCCAAAAAAGCAGTCCTGTATTTCTCCCATCCCCAGGTGCCTGTTCCCATGCTGTTTGCATTCCTTCTGCCAGCACAGTGCTCGTGCAAGCAGCTGAAATACAACACTGACTTCTTACAGCTGAAAACCCCACGGAACTGCCCTGAGCTCCACCAGCCCCACGGAGCTGCAGAACAGCCTCAGAGAGCCCAAAATAATTCCCTAAAGCTGCAGTGGGTTGATTCAGCAGCGCATTTTTGAGGGCTGTCACAGCATGTGTCATACCTTGGCTTCAGCTGAAAGTTAGATTGCCTTGCAGATGAGAGAAAAGCAGATTCAAAAGGGAAAAGGCGCCAAGGAAGTGAGGCTACATGAACCATGCAGAGAAAGTACCTTCATGGACAGCAAGTGAAGGTAACCTGAAGTTCCAATCAGGAGCATAAATGATCCATCTGGAGAGAGTTCGAAGTTTCTGAGAAATCTTTCCTCCACACCTTTAAAAAGAGATTTGAAACTTGAAATTGGTGTAATTTATTCTTTGACCTCGGTATTCAGAGGAAGGACGAATATAACTAAGACCTGACTCCACTTCAGCTTTTCATTTCTGCAATATGCTGTCACAGTGAAGCTGAACTCAACCTTGCTCATGTGTGATAATTAATATCCCAGACAAATTAACACTCAAGGTACTTTAGTTCCTTGAAGATAAATTAAAAATACAACCTCCCACTCACTGCAGTTCCTTTTAAAGCAAATTCATGTGCCACCTCCATTTGGGACAGCTTCAACTGTGCCCAGACACTGAGAGCTGCAAAACATACCTCGTACTTTTGGGATAGGGATGATATTCCCAGCCATCATGTCATACACAAAGAACATGCTGTGGTGAGTACCAGTGGCTATAACTTGTTCTCCATCCACACTGAAACGAGCCTTATAAATTGGAAAACTCTCTAAATAGATGCTCTGTATTTTTGGGTTCCTTACACCATCCACCTTCAAAAAAGAAAGTAACAAAGCAGGTTGTCGTATTGAGGAATATATCAAATACTTTTACAGAGAAAAATCGTATCAACCACCCAGCTGAGACTTAATTAGTAAGACATACACCACTGTGGAGCATTGAACTCCTCCTCTCTCCTACAAATGACCTGGTTCTTAGCTCTTCACCTCATGTAACAGGCACTTACTGCCTTTCTGATACACCTCACACCTCTTGCCCCTCCTCATCTTGCCCATGCTTTGTTCAAATCATCCCTTCTATAGTGCTTTTTCTAAATGGAAACACCTGCTTTGATTTGGGTGTTCTTGCAGCCCTGTGGGAATATCACATTCCACTTGTGCCTGACCATTTCACTGATACTGGGCCATGCTAAAAGTTCCTAAATAACATTAGGACCTTTAGTTTTCAGAGGAGCAGGGCAGCGTCTCAGGATGAGCACCTTCCTGCTGCAGCACAGCTTCTCCATCCCCAACATGATTTCACAGCAATTTCACAGTGTCAAAGCAAAGTGGCTGGCTCCTCCCCCTACAGGCTCTCCAAACAACTTAGGAACAAAAAACCACATTAGTCTTCATCACTGCAAACCTTCAAACCAAACGTATTTAAACACAAATCTTCAGCTAAAAACTCTGGTACAACTATGTTTGCCAGCACTCTGCATGTGCTTGGTGTGAAGCCACAGACAGAAATTCCTTCCAAGATGCCTTTAACCAAGGAATTTCCATTGTAACCACAGCCATTACACCCAGTGTGGCAGAGGAAGAGAGAAAACAAGGTCTACCACTCCAGGCTATTTCATGTACACTCAAAAAAAAGGTTCTGTGTCAAGTGACCATTTGCAGAGCACAGACTGAAGTTCTTCACCTGGAAGAGGGACACGGAGCGATCGTGCCCAGCTGTCATCACCACTTGAGCTGAAGGATGGAACTGCACTGTCACCAGCTTTCCATTGGCAAAACGTTCCTGGTTTGCAGGAAGGCAGGTGCTAATCTGCAACACAGATCAGACAGTTAAAAAAACCCCAACATCACTTATGCCGAATAAAAAGCCAATTACTCTTTATGTTACAGGACCCCAAGGCCGGTGATGAAGTTTTGGGCAGCATGAGGTGAGCAGAGCACACACAGAGCACACACAGCCAGGTCAGGGAGCTGCTCCAATGCACACACAGGCTGAACTCAGCAGCCTTTCTACTGGCTTTAAAACTGAGTGTAAAACCAGCTGCATTCTGACTCATCTGAGCTGTAGGAGACAGTGTGAGAAATACTCATTTAAGGCTGTCTTCTTAAAGACCATTTCAGTGGCTTCAAAGTTGTGGGAGATTCCATCCTCCCTCTGCAGAAATTAAAATCCTACTACAAGATGCTATTTAGAGTGCAGAAAATTCTTATGTCAAACAATCCACCTCAGTTTATTGTTTCATGCTTTCACATGAACCATTCAATTTTTTTATCCTCTAGAGCTTCTAGGTGCAGAAACAAATTCACAGAATCACTGATCTTATACACAATCAGAGTCAAAATGTGCATTTAAGTCCAACTGAAGTGGAAAGATAAGGTTTGTCTTTACCTTTAAAATCCCTCTTGGCAGAGACTCCGAGCTCGTGATGAAATTGCCAGTCCTGCGTAGCAGATCATCATCTTCATCACTGTCACCTCATTAAACCAAAGCACATGGAAACAGCTAATTGCACAAACATCCACAGCAAAATCAACACCTTCCTCACTGAAACAAATTAAATTAAAGCACACGGAAGGAATAAAGCTGACTTATTCAGCATATTACTGCACTACTGAAACTGAGAAGACATCAAAAGTAATTCTTTTCTAGCAAGCTGAAGGGGGAATCACAGAAACACTTATCAGAATAGTATTGGATATATTTACTATCACTCGAAGTCCTTTTGGATTTCTTCCTCTTTTCTAGATCAGCCCAGGCAGGAACTCCTCCCATGGCTTGCTGAAACCTTGCAAGAAAAGGGGGGAAGAGAAAAAACACATAACTTTCGTGAGACAATAATTTCCTTCTGAGTTAAGTACTTAGAAGCAGCACAGTCACAATTTTGCAGGATTAGAACACAATGCACTTAGAACACAATGCAAGCTTTTAATTTTTAAAAAAAAATGTTAAGACTTCACTGTTTCTTGTATAACTCCCTAGAAGACAAATTAGTTTGTGCACTTTGACTAATACAAGTATTAAACAAATTAGTCTAGACAATGCTAAGGCACATTTTATTTAACAACACTACAAATACTGTAGGAAGCACTGGCTTTAGAAAGGCCATATGAGCACAGTGGATAAAGAGAAAAGTGACTTTGAATGTCACTTAAATGTTATTTTAGCTCACAAAATTGTTCAGTTGGAAGGGAAATCAACCCTGTGAAGATCACCCAGTCCAACTCCCCCTACCAAGGCAGAGTCATCTGGAGCAGGTAACACAGGAACACATCCAGGTGGGTTTGGAATGTCTCCAGAGGGAGACTCCACAGCCTCCCTGGGAGGGAGCTGTTCCAGGGCTGTGTCACCCTCCATGGAAAGAAATTCTTCCTCATGTTGAGGTGGAACTTTTTATGTTTTACTTTATGGTCACTGCCCATCGTCTTGTGCTGGGCACCACTGAAAAGAGTCTGACACCATCCTCCTGGCACCACCAGGAAGTCAATGATCTCATCTCAATGAAGTCAGCCACAAAAACATTAGTGAAACTCACTGTTCCTCAAGTCTTTTCTTTAGTTTTTTCTTAGTAAGCGTTGTCTCGGCATCACTTTTTGTGAAGTCTTTCCTGTACTTATGGGTCATGTCAACACTAGAGGGAAAAAACACACAGAACACAAAGATCGTTCAAACCAAGGCCACTCACAGTCACTCGCAAGTGTGATATGCAATTCCCACCACCCAGCCTCAACTTACTGTTCCTCGGCTTCATCATCCTCATCCACCCAGGCTGGCTTTTTGGACAGTAAGTCACCTTTCGCTTCATTTTCCACCTCCGAATCGCTGGATTCTTCCTGGAGGCCTTCACCCTCTGCAGCAGTAACCTGAAAACAACCGAACGGGCCGTGTGAGCGGGGACACGGCTCGGGGCCGGGGCGGGGAGCGGGCAGGGCCCGGAGCTGCATGTGCCGTACCCGCCGGGGCCCGGCCAGGCGCCGCAGCAGCTCGTCCTCCTCCACGTTGAGGCTGTCGCCG
>VWZT01005851.1:26076-86035 GCA_013397055.1 Pachycephala philippinensis | reverse complement strand
GCGCTGGTGGGGGCGTCGGCCTGGAAGTTCCCGGGGAAGAGTCGCCAAGGGGGCGCCGCCTCCAGCCGTAAATTGAGCGCGAACACCCCCGCGCAGCCAAGACCCGCGCTCGAGTCCAGCGTTGAACTCCGAAGTTATACTTTTAGGAGCAAGGCGTATAAATACTGCTTCTAGTAATTTCAGCCAACACCCTGGAAATCTTTCTGAGTCGTGGCACAGAAATAGAGTAGTTGGGCTTTATCGCTTTTAAAGTGCACAGGCTCCTGTGGGAAGCTGTTGTCCATTCCTCTGGGTGCCAGGAAAACGCAGAACTTTGTCGAAAGTTCACGAAGTCTGATACAGTCAAGAGACATTAAAATGGGAGTTCAGTCTGATGTCCCAGACAGATGGGACACTCTGGAAGGATGGTGGTCACTTGCCTGTCCTGGCATGGTTCCCCACTGGGCTCCTCGCCCAGCGTGGCCATACCCATACTCACACTTCTGCCATTTAACCTGAGAGGTACCGTAAACATTGAGCAGGTGAAGAGATCAAAAATATTCTTCATGAGAAAGAGGAGGCCCTGCTGGCTTGTAAAGGCTGTCTGCTTGGACTAACTGGTGGAAGGTAGGGAAGTCAGAGGGCTGAGAAGGGTGGTAGGACTCCCCTGAGGCTGCTGACCTTCCCAGCCTCTGATGATGACTGGGAACTTCAAGAATTAAAGGTTCATATCCTGCACTGGTCTCTTGCTTTCTGCAGAGATCTAAAGTTGTTTAGGTGCTTGTGTGCCATGGCAATGACCATCACGTGAAAAAGTTGCTGGAATCAAGCAGCTGTCTGTTTCCATACCAGGCTCTCAATTCACATGGGTCTTGACAGTCCCAAGGACAGTGTTTGAGAAGTTATGCATCTGCAAAACAAGAAACTAAAACCTGGGGCTTTCTCCTCAAAAGAAATAAAACAGAATTAACTTTCTCCTAATCTGGGATGATTCCTCTTCCCAAAAGACTTTTCTTCACAAAAATTTAATCTTAAGCAGCTTGGAGAAGAAAGGAGAACAAGTTACCAGCAGCTAGCTCTTTCTCTTGAAAGAAATTCTGAGAAAGTCTGTGTTGGTTTTTGGGTTTTTTCCCCCGGCTGTTGTATGTGTGACCTCTAAGCAGGTGTATTCCTAAAGTATGTATCACAGTGAACTCTGTTGCCAGAAATAACTTGCTTGTTAGAGAGCACTGGGAATCGAAGTGTCTTCTAAGTGTCCTTTATCCTGTATGATGTAATCACATCAGTGACTTCACACTACAAATGAAACACAATTCCCAGACCCTCTCTGGTCTTCTGACTTCAAGCCTTGGATCCTGATCCCTGCGCAGAATTATGCCAGTGAACCTAATGAAGTTCTTCAGGTATGCAAGATCTGTATCTGATTTTTCTCTTGAAAACAGAACTAGGAGTCCAAGATAGTATGTGGAGAGCTTGATCTCGGAGGCATTGCAGATGTACAGGTAACTGACCATCTGTTTTGCCCCCAAGTGTTGAGTCTTTCAGTCCTTCATCAGTTAACTGTTTTAGAAACAAGGTAAGTCTTAGCCAGTGTGATAAATGGCAAAGTCTTACTCTCTATGACTCTCTAGGGTTTTTTAGCTATCAATTTTTGCTGTTCTGCAGGTGTCATGCAGCGGAGAGCTAGGCAGTCTTGTTATACTTTAAGATACAGTATTCAGCAATACTAGCCTGGGCAGCAGGAGGGTGAAAAGACTGGGAGAGGCAAAAAAACCTAAAAAAGCTTTGTCTTAAACTAGAAAATTGTTGAAACATTTGCTCTTTGGAAACCAAGTTCAAATTTATTTTCCAATTCCTCATTTAACTGAGAAACTCGTCTGAGGAACTCTTGTGTTCATTTGATTGGGAGTTAACCTCACAAGCCAGGTACCTTTAGTTAGACTAATGTGAAGTTACAGGGGAGATTGTTCAGCTCAACACCAGAATCATGGTTTTAATTCAGCTAGAAGTGAGATTGCTACAAGCTGAATTGTTGAAGATTTGGTTTTAAAAAATGCTGTATGTAAATGTATGTGGATTTGGTGGAGTTTCATTCCCCTCAGGTACTTGCAGGGAACGATATGCAACTAACAGAGCTCATGATGACCTCTATTTGAAAAAAATGCCGACAGGGTTATAGAGGTTTATGGAATCTTTCAGTGTTTTCCAAAGCTCAGGGGGAAGAGAGATTTATCTGTGTAAAGAGATTTATGTGTATACAGTAACCTGTACTTCCTGTAGGTATGCTTATAATGTTGTTCAGTTTAGAGATCAACTTCATAGCTTAATATGCTGCTGCTGCTGCTACTGTAAAGGTTCCCTGGGGGATAGGTGCTCCTGAAGGATTGAAGTTGTAAAAGTATTTTGGGTTGTTCTGGGAGTGGTTTTTACAGGGGTTTCTTGGATTAATTTTTCTTAAATATTTCAAGATTGGAAACTGGGAAGTTTATATTTATCCAATAGTGATTCAGAATAGTTAAGTACTTTCATACTGATTCAGAAAATGGGCTACTCTGGCATGTTTAATGATACTTATATATTTGCAAAGCTTGCAGTAGATCTCTGTGAGTTGTACAACCCCAGAGATAACACTGTGTGGAAGATGGACACTGTTACTATGCAGACGCAAAATAGTGATGTGCCAAAAGTTTGTCATTATGTGGAGTTCCTTCCAAGCAAATAAAAAATTTGTTGACAGAAAAAACCTTCCAAGTGGAGTTCCCTATCCATTGCATCCTGATGTGGCCTTGGACCAAAAAGGAGTTAACTCTTGCATTGTATTTAGAGGATATTTATTTTCTTTGACCAGAAAGTGGGATGTGTTTTATTTGTGGTGGCACTGGACCTCCCATAGAAGCTGTCAGCCCTGCTTTAGGGACAGCTGGTGGAACAGATGTTTTAGCACTGAAAGTAAGGGTCTGGCACATTAAGGAGAAATGGCAGAGGAGTAATAGCAAGCAGTTCATATGCCTTGTCAGTATCCCTCTGCTTTTACCCATGCTTGCTTCCGACAAAGTCCATGTAGCACTTTCTGGTGCCCCGGTAGTATTTGTCCTGGTATGGTTCAGTCTGTCTGTATAAGTGTGATGTGAGGGATTACTGTATGGCAAATTCTGCTAACATTAAGTGGCACATCCTGTCCCCTTATGGTTTACAGAATCAGGTAATGTCCAATTACTGAGTGTAACTTTGTAACTTAAAGAAATGAAGAGACTGAGACTTAAGAGTCTGAAATATATGGAAGGTTTCAGTTGGGGTTTTTTTATTGTTTTTTGGGGGGGGAGGGGTGGTGGTTTGGTTGTTTTTTGGTATTTTGTGGGGGTTTGTTTTGTTTTGGTTTTTTTTAATTTTTCTTTTTTGTTTTTTAATTTAGCAAAAATACATTGTAGGTAGTGGGAAAAATATGCTACTGCAAGCAGCAGAAAATGCTTGCAAGCAAATTGAGTACTTCTGGGCAGGGAGAATGGGATTTTTATGGTTTGTTTGTCTGGCATGTTATTCTACCATAACAGATGTTTCTTAATAACTGTTTATCAGTTGATAAATTAAAACAAAATTAATTGACTTGTACTTAATCACGATTCACTAATTTTTTTTCTTAAAGTCTCTTACTGGAGAGAAACACAAAACAGAGAGAAAAAAGGTGAAATTGTTTATTACTGATTCAAAGTTGTATTTCATCTTTGATGTAGGCTAACTCGTTTCCAGCAGTCAAACTTCTTCTGTGGTTTTTTTTTTTTGTTGTTTTTTGGTTTGGTTTGTTTTTGTTTTTTTGTTGTTGTTGGTTTGGTTTGGTTTGGTTGGTTTTTTTTGAGAAGGGAAAAAGGTGTAGGTATGTACTTTCAGGGGATGAAGATAGTAATATGTACTAAATATCATATTTTTTTAATTCTTCCGTAGCAGTTCTTCCTTATTTTTATAGCAAAAGTTGTAACACGTGGTCTGAAAAGAAGGTCAGACTTGCAAATGAAACATTTAAATTTAAGGTGTGACAGGAGTTTTCCAGTCTAAGCTTGAACCTACATTTGTTCATGATGATGTTTTTTAATCACTTCTGGTTTTTCCCTTTTTTTCTCCCTGCCTTTCCCTTTTTTCACTTTATATGCATGCTTAAGTTGTAAAAGTAGCTTTTTAAAAATAATTGTTCCATGTTGCATGATATGGATCTGAAGAGTTTTTTCTTTCCACCCAGGTGCCTCATGTGGCTAACCTGAAATACTCGCAGATGTATTTACTGGTTATATGCCGTCTGTGAGAAATGTTAGGCAACATAATAACTACAGCTTTGGGCAGCAGGATTTGTTGCTGGTATTTGACAGGTGATTCATAAACATCGTATCACAGCATTGTCTTCTTGCTTCCGTCTCCATAAATGTTGCAGTCATGTGGTTAGAAATTATGTGCTTATCTACTGATGCTGCTGCTGGGACTAATGATCTTTATGCTCTGTACAGAGCAGTTGCCGTGTCAATGTATATCCTTTCCAATGAATCTTTTCAGACCTGTGTTACTTAAACTTCTTTATATTCTTTAAAGTCTTAAACCTGCTTTTACCCTTCTTCTAATCCTTACAAAAGATAAAAGATGTGAACTAAACCACTACACTAAACTTCTACCGGGCACCGGCTGTCTTTGCCTCTGTCCTTGAAAAATAGCACACCAAGGTTAGGGAGGTTAATAAGAAAGAGTGGCAGGAAATAATATGTAGGCTGCAGATAGGCAGCAGACAATTTCAGCAGAGTAGGGAAAGTAGAGGCAGACTGAAGCCTTTGCCCTCTGGATAGAAGAGGGAAACCTTCTAGTTACCCAACTATGAAACAGTAGTTCTGTACATCCACCATAAAACCAGCCATACCCTGGCATGTCCTACCCATGCCTCAGTTTAGCCCTCTGGCTATAGTTTTAGTCTGTTCATGGATGAGAGACCACTAGGCAAAAGACTCTTGACGTACTTTTGTAGCTGCCATCTATGCTGCACTAGTTCAAGAAGAGCCGTTTAGATTTGTTCAGCCTTTTTCTCAACAAGAAGGAAGTTTATAGTACAAAAGTCCAGTAAATAACACAATTATGTGTATTTCTATTTGGTTGTGAGAAATTCTAAAATACATGTAAAGATGCTATGGCCAGCATATGAGAGAGTGTGTTTTGCCATGGAGGACAGCTTGTGGCCGGCAGAAAGGCTCAGATTGAAGAAGGACGCTTTGAGAACATTCTGACTCAGCGTCCTGGTGATAGAGAAAATAGAAAGTCTAGTTGGCCTTAGCAGGTGTCTGGCTACCATGTGTCACATCTGGTTCTAATAAGACTACCTTTTCCCAAGACTCTGGAAGGAAAATGGTTCTTTATATTCAGTGTCACAGTCAAAGGCACTTTTGTGACTAGTGTTGGTTAGACCTGTTGTTGGAAGCTAATATTTCCTAGTGTGAAATAGTAACTTTTGTATTCAATTATCCACATTGTTCTGGTATTGCCATGAGCACATAGGCATATCTCTAAGAGTAACCATAGGTTGAAAAGATTATAATGGGAAATTCAGCATTGCCAGATCATTGGTGAATGGTTCACTTCTGTCCTTGGTGAAGTGCGTGATGAAACGTCAAAAATGTACTCGGGTATTCCTTGAAACTTCGAATTTTGTCTCCTTGATTAGTGTTGTTTTAAACAAGGAAAGCATGATAAAGTACAGTAGATAGACACAATGAGAAATTAATTTTCGTCTCATTGTTTTTCATTTGGCTTTGTTGTATGCTATTCTTGCTGGGGAACCTCAGAAAAAATGTAAATAAGATATGTAGGAGCCAAATCTATCTTTAACACACTTTAAACAGGGAAATCTTAGCAATGATTTTGGATTATCTTTTGTCAATGCCAGTTTTCAAAGACCCTACTATATGAGAAAATCCAACCCTCCTTCTCTTTGTATATAACCTGTCAGAAGAATCAAAATTATTTTTTCTCATTTACATTGATTAAAAAACTTTGTGCAGCATAGTGAGTCATTATTTCTAAAAGTGCCATAGAACAGAAGCTGCTGGTGAAGGGTTTCATGGCAGCTTCACTTTTTATCAGCAGAGAATGGAATAAAAGTGTTGGTGAAATTGTTCCTAAACCTCTGCTTTCATCTCTAACTGTTCTGCATTTTTAATAACAGTTGTTAATATAATTGCAGGTGTCTGATTATATTTTTTTTTGCATTTCGGTTTTTTTTGTTCGGTTGGGGTTTTCTTTAAGTATTTGAGTCTGATGTAACTACTTAGGTTTTTTTCAAAAGCACAGTTAATGCTGGCAAACTGGCATCCAAGTCTTGCATCATGTTGAGGTATGTTTCTCTGGAGTTCTTCCAGAAACCAGAGGTGCAGCTTCAGGTAATGAGGCTAAACCTTCATGCTTATTCTCTGGTGATCAGGCCTCATTTGTAAAGATGCTTGTGTTTTTTCAGATAGATAATGTGTTGTTTCTGCCTGAGTTAAGGAACAGCTCTGATTGATAGATGTCTATATGGTGAACATATGAATTGTATATAGATGCAGTATTTATCTTTTTTATTGAATTTGGTGTTGAACAATTCATAGAATGGGCACTGAAGTGCCTTTTCCCTCTTTTTTGCACCCTGAACAAGTCATAAATCAGGAATTTTTTCTTTTCTCTTTTGCCTGTCACCTCTGGAACCTAAAGATAAAAATGTTGAGTTAAGACTGTACACTTCCTTTTCAATATGAATTGTGATCCTATTTTTGTCTTGCTTTGGGTTAGAAGATTATGTAAGCTAGAACAAGGAGATATGAAAACATTTTCTCCTGAAGGATGCAAGCAGGTTGAAGAATGAGAAAGACACATACTCCTGTCCAAAGCAGAGGTGAATGAGTGTATTTTGCTTAATTTTCTTTTTTTTCTCCCCCAGAAATGTGTCTGTCAAAGATTTCTGTTTTGTGCTAGATCTGACTGTGCCTATGTTCAGATAAATAGTTGTTGGTCATCATACTGAAACTCCCATGAAAACTGCATGATGGGAATCTTGTGGAGTTGAGTGAAGATACATATGAGAGGGCTTTTGCTTTTTGAAGTGGATATATGAAACGGAAACTCTTGAGAAGACAAGAGAGCTAAATGGCTTGTGTTCCTGTTCTAGTGTTAGCTTAGTAAAATATCTTGTTATAGTGTCTCTTGTTTCAGAGCACAGGGAATTCTTCTGTGGTTTTTTTTTTTTTCTATGGAACTTGATAGCAGTCTGGTTTTGATTAGACAGGGAATACAGACAGTTAATAATAGATGGTATTTAGAGCAGAGAATTTACATACTTGCTAATGACGTCTGCAGTGTCACAGTGATCTTGCTGATGTCCAAGTGGCAAGGCAGTGTGAAACTTGATCTAGTTATTATGTGAAATGTCTATTCAGTTGAGGAGAAAAACCTGACTTTCTCTGTCCTTAACAGTGTTGGAGGGGTTTCTGTTCAGTATTAACTCCTAAATTTCATTGGCATTTTTAATAAAGACATTGCAACACAGGCATATGAAACTACTCGCAGGTGAGTAATTGTGTTCCAAGAGATAGGTGTGGACTAGAACACTGTAAGTATTTCTGCAATTAATTACCTTGATATATAAAATTAGATTCAGATTTTAAAGAAGTCCTAAACAGTTGGGTTCATTTCTCTTCTGGTGCGATCTGACATCAATATCCCAGCTGTGCCTGCAGATGTGTTTCATCCTAGAAATACCTAGAGAAGCATATAGTGTATGTGCAAGTGTGCCCATCCATAGGCATGTTTTACACAGTTAATGTGCAGCTGTGTAACTCTGCCTCCATTATGCCATGTTTGACTCTGATCACATGAGAAGAGAATTAGCCTGCTCCTTGAACAACCTGAGGAAGTTAAATCTCAGTCTGGTTCATACCGATTGATATTGACAAACTGACCTTCCCCATCATGCAGAGTTTCACATCTCTGCACCATCATTCATGCTTTGCTGCTCTCTCTGTTTGGTATAAATACATCTGCCGGCTGTAGATTTGCTATACAGAAAACATACAAAGTCCTGCACTTAAGAATCAGCTGCTTTATTTCCTTCAGATTTCAGCCTTAAGTACAAGCTGTGCACTAAGTATATGGAATTATACAAATACCAGATGGATACATTATGTCCATCTTTAACATCTTTTATAGCAGTTGTTAAGCAGTTTCTGCCCCTGTGTAATTAGGGTAGCTGTAGCTTGTTTTCTGCCTGTTTTGATAGTTTGGGAATCTTAGTGGTAGTCAATGTTTGGCTGTCCATTTACATGGTAAGAATGGTATGTGATCTTAGGAGTAGATTAAATCATGACATTATTTTGAGGCATTGTTTCCGGGAGATGTGTTATCTCACATAAGCAGTGCAGTGTGCCACATAACATTGGAGCACGGCTGTAGAGCTACAGGAGGCATTTTGCTTCTGAGTGACCGGGCTGTACAAACAGACAACACCTAAATCCTCAATTTGAGCACTATTGCTATTTTTTCCAGTATGGAGACCATCAAACCTTCTATGAAGAAGACAGCAGGAGAGTTTACAGTGGAAAGGTATTTTCTTCAGTCCAGGTGTGAAGTAATTGAACTGTGTATAGTATGAAAGCAAGCTCATCAGATAAAGCACTCCAGAATCTGATGACACGTGCAGAAAAAGTTTGTTCAGACTGGTGTGGCATAGAAAAGACATCTAGTAGAATGATGGGATATGTCTTCTGAAAGAAAACTTTAAGACTAGACCTAGCAGAAGGTAGTTTGAGATGATTGCTTCTCCAGGACGTGATAGATCAAGGAAAGTAAGTGCTTAGGAGGACACCTCTGACCTGCAGCATGCTTAGAGATGTTCTTCCAATGGTACTTTCCATCTGACTCTCTTGTAGTCATCTCTGCTTGAAGCATGTTGGTGGTATGTCTTTTGGATAATGCCTGCATAAATTTCTTCATCCTGCTCTGTCTTCTCTGCTTTTAAAAACCTGCCAAAGTCTGTCGTCTTTATTTGGGATCCTTAAATGTTTGGAGTCTCTCCCTTTGACTTTAAGTTTCTGTAAAAGTAACCCATTCCTTTACTTGAATAGACTCATGTCAGGGAGTAAGAATAGCTTAAATAACACTATCTCTTAGCGTTAAGACCATTCACACTACTTTGATTCTTTTGTCAAATCCTGTCAGTCTACCAACGGCTACCCAACAAATCCAACAGAACCAAAAGATACAGAATGTCATTGTATTTGTGATGGATATTTTCTCATGTGTTGTACCAAGCATGGTTGTGGACATTAGGGGAGGAATTATTCCCTGACTCTTTTGGTTGATCATTTGCAGTAATACAGCCGTCTAACCGATGTTGCAAAAATTAATTCTTTTTGTTTAACAGAAGTGAAACTAGACCAACTGGGCTTCTAAGGTAACATGATGATCTAATATGTATGCTCCATCCACAGAAGGAACGTTGCACTAATGCTGAGTCACATTAATCCCTTGGGAAATATACTTTGACTCCAGTTTTGCAAACAATTGAAGATGTACCTGACATCTCTGATTATTCAACAGGTCTTTTTTTCCTTCTACGTAACTGATCTGCAATTTGTGGTCTGGGGGACTGGTTTGTCACAACTTATTGTGGCTTCTGAACTTCTAGACCAGTTACCAGGTGGACCAAGTAGCGTGGGTGTCCTGAGGAAGCTTTGTAGAAGGATCCGTATGGTTGCAGGGAATTAAAGACAGTAACCACCATATAGTTCTGGAATTTTGGTCTCTCTTGTGTATGTCTGAGAAGTGTTCATGTCTGGTTCAGTACTGGGCTTGTCAAAGATAGCAGTTGTTCCTTGAGGATCGTTTTCCAAATTGTGGCCTAGTAGCACTTCTCTCTCACATTGTTTTTGTTCAGTGCTTCTTACTCAAACTAGTTTTGAAGGGAACAGAGGAAAAGTTGCTATTTTAGATTAATGTGTTTAATCTTTGCTCTCATGAAAAGTTCCCAATTATGTGGTACTGTGTAACTTAACAGAGAGTCTGAATTTTTCAGGTCCTGGTGAAGGCTAGTGCCAAACAAGAAAGTTTGAAGTTCAGAGAATTTTATGCAATGCGAAGAACTTGACACACATCTGCCAGAAAATTTTGGTTTCCCAGAAACCATTCAGATCAGAAATAGTGAAATTCCTCTGACTTTTAAAATGTGTTGATGAATAATGTGCTTCTGAACTACATTACAATGGAACTTAGTCTATTGCCTTGGTTTATGTATTTCATAGCACTTTCCCTTAAACACAACTAATCTTTATTTTAACTTGCTTAGATGAAGTGTATGATCTTGCTGTAAGTGCAGGACTTGGCTTTGCAAATACTCCCTATGACAACTGTTCTTTAGTTGGAAACTAGAGACAACTTCTGTCTTTTTTTCTTTTAGCCATTATTTTAATAGGCTTGGTAGTAGTACCAAATATATGAGAGTATTTTTTTTCGTTTCAATGGTTCCAGTGTCACAAAGTTCTTTTGCTTTGCCCTGACATTGTAAATCCAGTTCTTTTATGTGCATCTACTGCCAGCAGTTGTAGTAAGAATCACTCATTTATTAAGTGGTCTTAATCTAATTTTTGTTGTTGTTGTTCGTGACTTTTGTGCTCTTTTTACAAAACATTTATGAATACTGACTCACTCATGAGAATGTAAGGAGTGTTTTAATTTACTTGTGATTTGATAAACCGTGTTTTACGAAGGGAGGGAAAGGGAAGGGAAGAGAAGGGAAGGGAAGGTCAGCTAAGAATCTTCTGATATTTAGACCTACTAGTAGCTTAGCTCAGCTAAGATTCTTCTGATATTTAGACGTACTAGTAGCTTAGCTCGTGTGTGGACCTATAATTATCAGAAATATAAGGCCAAATCCTTATGTATTTTTTCGTTATGTGAAGGAGGCATAAGGAGGTAGGGTGAAGGATAGACATGGTAAAACCGTATCAGCTGGTAGGAATACAGCCTATATCTACTGTCAGTGTCACGTGTTCCCCATGGCTGAGTCCCCTCACACCTGTGCTGCTGTTCTCAGGGCATCCTGGAGAGGTGAGCAGGCTGGCACAGGTTAGCTCAGCATTCACACACACAGATGTCAGCAGGATTAGCATTTTGGGATGCCTGAGCTCTCTCCCATCTGAAAGCAGCTAGATGGAATGGGTTCAGACACTAGAGAGTCAGGAGTGGTAGAAGTTAGTAGGGAAGACAGAAAGAATAGATCAGACTCATATGTTTAACTGCAAAGTACGGATTAATTTATGGATGAGGTAAAGGAAGTATGAGTAGTAAGTAAAAAAGGCAGCAGCAAAGCATCTAACCATGCTGACAGGTGTAAGGGAGCGGTAGAACCTGTGTTATAGGGTTTTTTAAAGGATATCTGTACTATAGAGGTGTGAGACAGGCCTCCTTGATCAGTTGGTAGCATTGCCGTGTGAGAAAAGCAGGCTGCCCAAGGCAGTGAGGGACACCAGTCAAGCTTCAGGCTCCAGCAACTATATCTTAAAAACAATGCTGTGTTGTGCTTGGGAGTTTCTGTGCTAAGCTGCTTTCTTGAAATGCAGGTGTGATTGAATCTGACAATTTTGCCTCATCCAGTTCCTCATCCCACTCATTTCTGGTATTCTCTGGCCACCCTGGAAGCCCAAGAATTTGGGTAATAGAAATATAGCAAGACTGTGAATAAGATGTTTTCAGGATTTGCAGACTTTTGGAATACAAACTCCCCTGTTTGAAGCGAGCACCTTGAGTTGGTGGTCTGTCTCCCTGCTTAAAATCTCAAACAGCATAAAGCTGCTTATTTGGGTTTTTCACGCAGATTGGGTTCCACTTGAATCTCATGAATTGCCTATTTAATTGTAGTTTATGTCAGCTGAAAATAAAAGCTGATGATGTGTGGTCAGGCAGAGCTGATCGAAGAGCAGAGCTGTGGGGAAATAATAGGTTTTTTCCTTATTGGTTTTGTGTATAATTGAAAGGTTTACAGTATTAATAAAGTGTGACTTAGGAAGAAGGAATTCAGTGCCCCTGTAGTGGGGAGTGCTAAGGGTGCTGAGGAAGGCTTAGATCTGGAAATAGCTGCTCTATGTAAATATAAGATGCCTTGAGAATCCTGGCATTTGTCCTGTGACATAAGCTCTAGTTTAGCTGTCAGGTAGGATAACACCTCATTAGACTTCAATTAAGGTGTTGTGAGGCGTATCTCCTGATCTTATTAATCAGAGCGTAATAAAAGCAAAAGATCTTTTTGTGCCCTTCCTGAAAGAAGATTAAATCAGTTTGAGAAGCTCTGTTAGCAAAACATTTGTCTTAGTAAGAAAAAAACCTGTTCATAGTAAAGACGGTGTCACATGATGGCTGTGGTATTGTTGTAAAATTGCGGAAATTAAACATTATAATGGAAAGCTTCTGTAAATGGGGTCATTCGGGCCAGGCATTAAATTAGTGGGCAACATGGTTTGGCTTTCCTCTAATCCTAAGAGCATCCTATAGTTTTTCTGAGGCTTCAGGTTTATGCAGGCAAGAGTGCGTATATATTTGTCATGTCATTTTAAAGTATCATCATTCTTCACACCCTATTATTAATAACAGCTCTTTTTCTCTAAATTTTCTGATTTGTCATTTTGTTGGAAAATTATGGAAAGGTAAGCCAGGGGCAGGCTCCAATGGCACATTGCTTAGCCTTCAAACACTGGGTCCATAATATACATTTCTGAAGCAGTGGCACGTGCTGTGAAAAGACAATGTGCTGTGGCGGCAGTGCTGCTTTTGTAAAATAAAACCAGTGCTTTCTGTCCTTGGAGAGAAACCTTTATTGTGAAAATTCTGCATGTGCACTCTCACAGAAGAGGAAAGTGAGAGGCAAGATAGGACCCATCTTCCTCTTGCAATATTGAGCCACAAATAATCTGCTAAGCACCAAGTGCTCTCATGCAAGATGTTTTTCTCCTGGCTTACCAATCAAATTAATTTCCATTAGTCATCTGAGTCTGAGTACTGCACATGGAATGCATTTTTCCTAAACGAGACGTTCTCTTCAGAACGGAAGGTAGACCTACAAATTTTATGGGTGCTGAAATATCCGTGGCACTATTTCAATTTTCCGCTCTTCATTGTTGAAATTCCAGTACTGGAGCTCAGAGTGCAGCTCAGATGTATAATACTGTCAAGTCAGTAGACGAAGATTTTTTCAGGATCTCAATAGAAATATATGTTACAATTTTGTTCTTTAATATATGCTGTATTTTCAACATGTTGCAGTGGCACTTGACATTACTGTGAATCCTGTAATACGCACTTCTAGCTCTTTAGTTATTTATTTGTTTGTTTGTTTATTTATTTATTTTCCCCCCTGCAGTTCAGATGGAGAAAATGGAACTGATGAAAAAAGAAAGGCTGGAAAATCACCCACTGTGTTGCTGCAGACCCCTACCAGTGAAATGGAGTATTTTGATGACCGGAAAAAAGTTGATGTTGCTAGGTAATGTCAGAAATACTGTCAGTTTTCTTCTAGTAAGATAATTAGAATGGCTGCAACCCACTTCAAAAGCTAGACTGAGTAGCAGTATTTATCAGATAATCTAGCTGAGGGTTAGCTTGCACACTATGCAAGAGACTTGGAATCAAGGCACCTTCCTTGGTTGCTCTGTTACCCACCACAAGCAGTCACAGTAGAATTTAGACTTTGGGCTGGCTTAGTTTCCCTGTTCTAGGAAAAAATATATTGCACTGTTTGGTATCAGTTACATTCCTGCCATAATCAATTTGACAGGCAGTCAAACTGAGCTGCAGTTTTAGTCCTGGCCTGTTTCCAGAACACTTTCATGCTGGAATATTGATTGTCCATGGTAAAATTATGACATAAGTTTTAATTTTGGACTCTGTGTTGTATGTTGCGTCAGATTTTTGTAATGTCCCCACAAAGACACTCATTCTTCTTTTGCTGGAGAACTGGAATGCATTTTAAGTGCTTCTAAAAGAAGCTACAATCCCACTTGGATGACTTGAACACAACCTTTGCATCCCTTTCACTTTGTCAACTGAACAGTCAGTGCAAAAGTCAGTGGTCAGCCTGACACTGTAGTTTTGGTCACAAGGCAAAAATTTAAAGAAACATCACTTAATTTCATGAAGCATCTTTGAGGAAAAGGTGTTTGAAGGAATACTTTATCACTTTTTTTTTTTCCAAAGGTTGCAGTCTTACTTCTCGTACTGTAACTGACCTCTTTTGGTAAAGGCTAAGTATAAGATTTTTGTCAGGCTTACTGTTTCTTTCAGTTTGACCTGTACTTTACATAAGCACACAAATACATGTGCTCACATATTTTAGAGTTTTCTTCTCTGAGGGCCCTCCTGAGATATGCAGCCAGTTCCTCTGCTGTCTAAGTCAGATTGCTGTGCAATCTCTTTCCAGCTGTGTCTCCATAACACTCAGGGTTTCTCTTCCTCTCACTCTTCTGGTATGTACTGAAAACCCTGAACTTCTCAAGCTTAAGGAAGTAAAGACTTTTTGTGCAGGATATGGTGCAGTAATGGAAACTTTTGTAGCACCTTCATTTCCCTACAGTATCTTCAGCACAACATGTTTTTCAGATCATTCAATATGAGTCCTGTGGTATGTTTTTTTCTTGTGCTGTTCAGTTTGCATCTGAGGGCCTCTGAAAAAGAGCTACCTGCTTTTTATAGTATGTTACTATGCATTTATTCTGTGCCACATAGCTCTCAGAGAGAATGGTCTCCTCTTTCTGATTTATGAGACAGTTATCCCACCTCTCTGTTTGTTTTTCTGAACAGTCCATGGCATTAATTCCTTTTATATAAAACAGGCACCCCAGCCATCCACAGAGAATTTGATCAGTACTTGTTCTTTTCTAGAGTAGTTTGAGGTTTTGTTTGGTTTTCCAGTATAAATGGCTGGAGCTGTACAAGTACAGCTGCCTCTACAACTGGCACTCAGAATTCCATTTCATTTCCTGCAGGGTTGCTGGTTGACTTAATGATTTCATTACACTAACACTACAGTGTTCATAGCCATCCTCTGACTCGTGCACCTATTCTTCTGTGTCGCGCTTTTCAAATCAGCTTGCATCTTGTGTTACAAGTTCATAGCTTTCTGTACACTGCCTTCCACCTCAGCTACTAAGTTTTATCTTATTTTATCTCTCATTCGTAAGGAATGTGCTTGCTTAGTATTAGTATTTCACGTTGCCCAGAAACAAATGTGAAGCTAAGCACAGTGATAATTCATTAAGCTGTAAAAATATTTCGAACTTTTTCTACTTCTGTACAACTAGTCAGTTACTTAGAATACCCCTTCTAAATTAGAAGAAGACCTTCAGCAGACTGCCATAGTCAGCAGATCAACACAGTTTAAGAAAAAGATATACTCTTCTTTATTTCTGCCTAATTCCTGATGAATTAGATAAGTTTTCTAAAGGATTAATATGTTCCATGGAAAAGCATATCCTATTGGTAACCTACCAAGACCAATGTGAGGCCAGACTTACAGCAAATGCTTTAAATCTTCAGGACCAAGAGCAGCACAGATAGTCCAGTTCTGACAATGAAGAGTGACTCCAAGACTGAAAGGAAAAAACGTGCCTCAAATCAGGTAAGGCAGAGACTCTTCTTGTTTGCTTACATATAGTAAGAGTAAACACATAACTACCATAAGAGGGCTTTTGTTTAGCAACACTGTAGTTCATGGCTGTATAAGGACACAGGTTCCTTTTTCATCAGTGTGTTAGAGTCTGGGTAGAGCACAATATAGAGTTAAGAGCCACATATTAAAAAATGAGGATTTCTTGTAGAACAAATGGGCAAAATGGGAAGGTGTGGGGAGGACAGGAAGTGGAGCAGGTCACTTGACACTTGTCAGACTGTCTAATAAAGTATGTGTGTTTTGGGTTTGGGGCTTTTTGTTTTTCAGCTGAAGGCAAACGCACACTTTCACAAGCTGTTTCTAGATGTTCCTATTGATGAGCCATTGAAACAAAGTAAGTATTAATCCCTGTGTTGTTGGCTGTGGATCCTAAATAATGTTGTTACCCAACAAACCTGGTGATGTACAAGAGGAACTACCTAAATTTTAAAAACCTTTAACTCCAGTTGCTTTGAGCAACTGGGCCTTGATCCGCATGCAATGGGCATCTTGTTGTGATCGTGGAGAACTTAAATCTCTTCATATTTGGTATATTTGGAAATTGTAGCCCACTTTGCTATTCCTGGAGAGTAGCCTAATGCAATATTTTTTGGTACTGAATCTTCCTTACTAAAGGCACTACTTGAGACAGCATTGGTCAAGTGATCAGCTTGAGTTTTTGCTGTTGATGATGTTTGAATATTTAAAAACACTAACAGGAAAAGGAATATTCAAATGTTTAAATATTTTACTGTTGTCTGTGGTACTTACAACAATGGAATTCTACGTAGACATGTATAGCAAATGTTTCTTGACAGGAATACAGGGAAAGTGGTTCATGAGTGAGAAATGGTTTGCTCAATGTCTGTGAAGTAAAACCAGCGTTACTTTGCATGTGTTGTACCTCTGTTGGACATCTAGTTTAGACAACAGTCGTAAAGCTAGAAGTTTAAAGATAAAACCTCTCAGTAAACTCTTTACATTTAAGTAATACAGTTACCTAGAAGTTAGTAAAAAGTTTCTAGGAAGCTAGGTCATATTCTCTCAGAAAATATTTTTGACCTTTGGAGGCCAGTTGCATGTTACTATTAATTTTATTCATTTCAGTGGTTGGCCTTCAAGTATTTTGAGTCTAAACTTAGGCCCATGACATCTTCTGAGCTTGTTGGTATTAGTTAAACTTACTGAAAATGTCAAGGTTTGCCAGTGTTAATCAAAAGGTATAAACCTGAACATATCATGGCTTTGAGGAAAAAAAACAAAAGAAGCCAAATTGGCTTGGCTTGGGTTGTAATTACATTAAAGACTACAGAATATCTATTTGTTTCAGGCTTTACCTGTGCTCTGCAGAAAGAAATTCTGTACCAAGGAAAGTTATTCCTTTCTGAAAACTGGATTTGCTTCCATTCCAAGGTTTTTGGTAAAGACACTAAGGTTAGTAAAATCTTTATGTACAGAACAGTACGATTTTTTTGTTATCAGAAGTTCAAATTATTGTGCAAGGCTAGAATACTAATACTACTAAGTTTTATCGAATACAATCACTCTTCGTAAGTGATGTTTGAAATTCACTCTAGAACTGAGCACTATTATCATTATTAGAGATTGAATCTCTTGCTTAAGGACTTCGTGTCTGAAAGAAACAGATGAAAGGATCTGACAAGCAGCAGTGAGGGCATTGTCAAACCCATGTAACACAAACTGCAAAAATGTTTCTCTTCGAATAAGTACTTAAAAGAGGAGGAGGGGGACAGGAGGAATGAAGGCTGTATTAAGAACTCCAAGACTATAGTTGGGGAACTAGAGAGAAGGATCAAGCATATTAAGGCAGTTAAAGAGGAAGAACTAAAACTGGCTTCTGCCTTGAGTAGCAAAGCTCTCTGAAGGATTCTTCTAGCAGTCCTATTTTGCATAAACAGAGAACAGGGTAAGAAAAACAAGTTGGCAAGGTTTTTACTTGTAAGCCTAGTACGCAGATCAGAAATGAGATCTGAACTGTTGGGAAGATCATAAATTAGTCTTTCTGGGCAATCCACCTAAAGCTTAGTACCCCTGTGGTGAATAATATGCATACAGAAAAAACAAAGACTTGCAAAAAGATTTGGATGTGTTGATTTGGAGCTTTTGGAGTGCACTTTGTTTACATAAACTCTGCTTTGCTTTTTGACCTCTTTTGGGGAAACAGATCAATTTGCTTCAAGGATTTCTTTGGCTTCTTTCTTTCAGGTACATCCTTGAACAAAGTTCTTGGTTAGATCCAGTGAATTGAATGCTGAAATCACTTTAGGGGTTGAGATTATCTCATTTCTCTGCGGTCAACTATTTTGATGGAATACCATCTGTTTTTAAAGGGTTTTTTTATAAGGTGTAATAGATTTAAAGAACGCTTAAAATTATTAACAGCACGTTCTCCATGGCAACCTTATGGGTTATTGTGTTTCACCACTTGGCCCAAGATTGTTGGTGATTTCGAGTTAATGGATTCTACCAGTCATAGTGCATTAATGTGGAGGGTGTATATGTTGGTGAAAGCCATGTGACACAAAGGAAAAAAACAACTGGTTGAATACTGGCATTCAATATTAGTAACAGCAATCTTGGCAATTACTAAAATTGAAGCTGCTGTACTAGCAATCTTCCATTCACCATGAACAAATGTAACTACTTCAAACTGTGGAACAGCCTTCTAATGCCAACTAGGCTAAATGTATACAAGAATATGGTAGAACTTTACTGAGTAGAAAAAAAGATGCAGAATGACGATGATGTAGTACTAGGAAATTATCTTTGTCAACAGGGTTATAAATGCAGGAATATATATACGTACTTAGTATGCTGAAAGGTGAAAACATTTTTCAAGATAGGGTAGAATAAACACTTTGTAAATGTGATTATAGCAATATTGCAAATTACTCAGTTCTGGGTCTTATTTTCAAAAACATTGTGGGGAAAATTAAGAATGAAGGGGGTAGTGCTTATCATTTTTTTACAGCTTTGTTCAGCTTTTAGGAATACCATCAAGAAAAAAGCTGGAAAAACAGGGATACAGTGAAAAAGGATGTAGTGGGAGGGGAAGGAGGAAATCAAGCTGCACAGGAAGAGGAACATTCTTAGCAGTCAGATACACTGACAAAGTTTCAAAAGCTTCTATTGCTTAGAACTTGTAAAACCATTTAAGCTTATGGATAAAGTGTTTTATTGTGAGAAACAGCAGATCTACACATTCTAGTAAATTTTTGACAAGAATTCTACCTGCAGATTTTTTTTTTACTGAAACTTTTCATGCATTGAACAGCTGTGCAATTCAGGAGTTTTGAGTATGCAGTAAAGACACTGTGCATATTCAAAAATAAAAGATTGCTTCTACAGGATTGAATAGGCATTGAAAGACATCACTTTCTTTCCAGGTGGCATGAATTTGGTTATGTATTTTGGCCTTGGGTCTTTCTTGGATTTAGACATTATTTTACCCTTTGAAATTGCTTTCTAAGTTGCCTGCAGGTAAACTTTATTCTGAAATAATTATTATTCCAGATAG
This sequence comes from Pachycephala philippinensis, assembly GCA_013397055.1. Lineage (NCBI taxonomy): Eukaryota > Metazoa > Chordata > Aves > Passeriformes > Pachycephala > Pachycephala philippinensis. The sequence continues at coordinate 66,830 of VWZT01005851.1, read as the reverse complement.
AATAGTTGTGATCAGTGATTCCACCCTTTGAATCTAATGCTGTGGGAACAGTGCAATAAGCAAGTGCTGAATCCCACTGAAGGGCACTGTAGTTTTGATTACACTAACGTTATCCATCAAAACTACACACAGTAGAATGCGGTTAACATCTCTGATTTAAAGTTCTTTGAGGTGAATTGTGAACTGAACTAACTAGAAAAATTGTAAGCTGCTTTTTTGTAGCTTGTAGCACAATTTCTGTTCAAACAGTATTTGGCAGTCTTGCAAACAGACTGTTATATGCAAAGATTTTTTTTTACCTGGAACAATTTTTCATTTCATGATTTTCATGTTACTGTTCTGAACAAAAGTTAACAAGAAACTTCACAGAGTAAGTTCATTCTCCTCCAATGACATGTTTTAATTCAGATTGCTAACTGAACAATTTATGGACACTTTTAAACTTGCTTCCAAATTTCTCAGGTAGTTGTGACTGCCTGTGCCAAAGGTATTTATTTTTAACAGGATCTGTTTCTTAATCATGTATATCCAGGATTATTATATTTGCCTAACTGGCTAAACCTCTAGGCTTTTCAACTCACTGTCTACAACCAGGTTTTTTTTCCCTTTGTAACATGGGGTTTACAGGAAGTGCCTGTGCAGAATATCTGAAGTGAAATACTCTGACGTTAAGGTAATGGGGTTGGATGTAAACACAAAGCAGGAAGGAAAATTGAGAACTTTTCAATGTAAGTGTAGGCTGCCTGGTTGGCACACACAGGAATCAGCTGAAGTCAGCAGGTGTGTCAGTATTGGGTCTTTCAAAGTTGCTGAAGGACAAGCTGTTTACTCACCTGCTTGTTGCAGATCTGTAAATGGTGAGAAGACTTCTATGTTCATTATTCAAAAAGCTTGTCTTGTTTAATGTGTTCTGAAATATTTGGTTTCTAAACAAAGAAGCGTAAGTGTAAGGTTGGTTCTTTTTGCTGATCTACAGTGCGCTAAGACTGTAGTCTTGTGAGAGCCAGAAGGGATCAGGAAAGGAAGACACAAACAAAAGCCTGGATTAGCGTTTTATAAAAGCAGAAGTAAAAGTAGTTAGGTACAGTTTCAGATGATTACAATTTCTTATTTCACATGAAATAATAGTAGTCAGAAATGTAGTGGAGGCATCTTTAAATGGTGAGTGTTGAAGGTCTGGCTTATCCCAGTAGCTGCGCTGGCCCCTTGGGAAAGAGCGTGATGCAGATTTGTATGCAAGATTTGGGATTTGAACGCTACGTTGATCTTGTTTCAGATTAGTATACCTGTGCTGTCAGTGACACTTCTGAAGAAAACCAAAACTGCCCTTCTTGTGCCAAATGCTCTGATCATAGCGACAGTGACAGATAGGGTAAGTACCAGTGGAGGACAATGGTATTTCCTCTTAAAGTGAAAACAAAAACCAGGATCTGTTTGCCACCTGTTCTCTGTGGAATCTTTCATTCCCTGTTTTCCAAGATTTCATAGCACCAGGGGAACCAAAAAAGCTGGGTCAGGAGGTGCATGCACAGAGGGTTACCTGCTTTGTTGGCATCTCTGTCAGTGTTCTTCCATTTACTTGTATCTCTTACCTGACCAGTCAGACCCAAAAAAACCTATTGCTTACAGTGATGTTCAGGAATAATAATTGCATCAATCAGGAGGAAATGTGATTATCCTATGAGCAGCTTCAGAAACAACCCATTTTCATTGCACGAGTATTTTGTGGGTGCAGGAGACGGTACGTAAAAGCAAGTTTGAGGTTTCGTTTGTTTGGGGGTTTTTTAAGGGGTAGGTAAAGCACAGCATGAAAAGTATTTCTAAAAGAAAGAACCGATCTGGATTATGCTCTTGTTCCTGTCCTGCAGCAGAACACGGTAACTTTACGTGCCTGTTCTGTGTTTGTGTGATTAACCTCAAGCTGTAGAATCAGAAGGACTGCAGGTTTTTCCTGCCATACTGAAGTTCTTGAAAATAGTTACTTGATTAGGAAAATCACCTGTCAGTTTTATTTAGACAGAAGGAAGCTTTCTGTATGTCTTTTGTCAAACAGTCGTGGAACTTTTGTTTTTCAGTACATGTTTGTCTCACTACTCTCCAGAGATACCACCTACAAGCTATTGAAATCTATCTGTAGTCATCTTGATGTAAGTATTAATGGCAGTGAAGATGGTATGTAGCTTTGTGTTCATTGTTACTGCTACCCTGGTGTGAAATGCTAGGTACTTTCTGCTTGTGTTCCTTGTTAACAGTGCTGCTTTTTTTCAGGATGCAAGCATGGGCAACAGTCCAAATCCCTCTTCTGCAGAAAACAGCTTCAGGGCTGATCGCCCTAGATCTCTGCCCCTGGTAAATGGTTTAGAAGTTTGTTCTTTTATGCATGGCATCTTTCATTGCAAGTGCTATTTATAATGCCTGAAGAAAGGAAACTGAAGGAAGTCATGACATCTGTTTGTAAAACTTCCATGAGTTTTTAACGCTAGAAAACAGTGGGAATAATTAGCATAATTATCTGGTGGCGTGCAGTTTATATACATGCGTACACTTTGGATTTATTGAAGGTCAGTATGTTCTTCATGTCTCAGCAGTCAGGTTTCACTGTACTGATGTAAAGTTACTTTGTCCTCTGCCATGAACAGTTTTTGAAGTGTTTCTAGTAGCAAACCTTCCTCTGCAAGCCAGTTCACTCATCTGAAAGAGCTGTGAAGCCACATGTGATAACCAGAGTCTGTTAGTGCTTCTCCTGGACTTCACAATTTGTCCAACTTAACAGTCTTTCTTATAGACAAGGCAGGGGATGAAGCTTGAATTCTGGTGATCTTATGGAGCTTATTTTTTAGCTCGATCTCAACATCTTGATATTAGAGATTGTTCCTGGTTAAACAGTTCTAAAGCTTTGATCTTTGGTTCAAATTCTAGAGGAAGGTCAGAGGAATTTAGATTGTCTCGATTTAGAACAGGGTTGAGCCTTTTTGTGATTCATTCTCCCCATCAGGATTTCAATGAAGATTATTCTGATCTGGATGGAATAGTGCAGCAGCGAAGAAAAGAGATGGAAGAGTCCAGCAGCACAGGCTCACAAACACCAGAGCTGGAATGCTTCCAAGGTGAGTGGGATCATGGAGCCCCAAGAGAAGGAGAATGGACCAGCTCTGTTTTGCTTCTGTATCCACTTCTGATGCAGAATCTAGATTCTCCACAGTCCTGGAGAAGTACGTGGATTTTGAGGTCTTCCTCAAGGCCCCAGTACCTACATATCCCTCTGCAATCCAGACTCAGGCGATGACTTGGTCATCAGCAGATCTAAATTGTCGCTACTGGTTCCAGTTGCCTAGCCATGCGAGGAGAGATAGAATGTAGGAGCTGTTCAGACTTTAAAACACAAAAGAAAAACAAACAATCAAAACCCATTCTAAAGTAGTTCAAGTCACAGTGTTATCTCTGATCTATACAAGTAACATTCTGTACCGTGGTGGCTTTTGGTCATCAAAAAGGTTATTTTTGATATGTGTTTTTGTGGGGTTTCTTTTAACACACATTTTATTCTTTGCAGCTGTTAAAGACACTTGAAGATACTGTCCAAAGTTGTCCTTTCTTTACAATGCTGTTTGTAATCTATTGTCTCAAGTTCTTCATCTAATTAGCAACTATTCTGATTGAAACTTACTACATATAACTTCATGAGTACAGCAATACTTGTTTTATGTAGCTCATGCTGAATTTTATTATGAAAACCTAGTGTATTCTGCTGTACAATTCATATATATTAAGACATTAATGTGTTGTTATGCTGTTAGTACTCTGGGTTCCATCTTGTACTGTTGAAAGAAACTGTTGAAAGAAACTGTCATTTTTTATAGCAGTTTTCTGTCACATTATTTTTTATTAACTCTCCTTTTTGCTCTGTGTCTTGTTCAGATTTGGGGCTATTTTCTTTCATTGGTATTTGATATTTACTGTGCTTCTATCTTTAATTGTGGTGCTGTTCTTGAAGCAGTAACTGAATTGTGGTGACATCACATGCCACAGAAGTGCTTCTGAAAAATGATTTAACTTGCTGTCTTACTTTCTGATGGCTAGTATCTACTTCAAACCATTCCATTTTCTTTTTCCACAAGTGAAAACCAATATCCAGGTAAAGAACCATCCTAGGAAAAAGAATTGAAGGCAGGGGTGGAGGGTAGCATGTCTGTCACTCATGGTTGTTTCTTGTGCATCATTAGAGCAAGTCCAGGGTAAGAAAGTAGAGCATAAACTGAGTGGGATTAGATTTTTCTGTCCCATTTCTTTCAAGTTATCATCAGCATTTTTAAAGAAAGTCAGGAAAGGGAGTTGTAATGTCCTTTTTAAAGTAACAATGTACTATCCCCATTTGATGTCGCTATTAAAGTAATTTGGAATCATTACTCTAGCAAATTCAGGCCTTTTGAGAGACAGCTTTTGTGACTGTAATCTTCTGCCTGGAAATTCAATAGTAGCCTTCAACATTTTCATGGGTTGCCATCTTTCAAAAGATCAGTAAATATAAATGCAACATACATCTTCTTTCAATCCAGGTGCTTCTTTTTATTTTGTGTTGATGTGGAATTAGTATGTAAACTGTTTCAAGGATACTAAATCAACTGCTGCTTTTTGCCCAAAAGTAAAGAAATGCACTTTTAAAAATTCTCCTCTTAGTCTATTTCTTGACCAACATAAGCTGTCAACAATTTCCTTTGACTTCATATTTCAACTTTATTAAAAATCTTTCTTTTGATAGATTATCATGTTGTTGAAACAGAGACTCACTTGAAAGTTTCCAAGCCTGAGGCCAAGTCTGTTCGTTCAGATGCACATAATAAACGTGGGCCTGATGGAAAAGCCAGAAACAGCCCTCGAAATGGTAAGAAATCAAGGGCACAACTTCAGCTGGAATAACTTGAGATACATTTACGTAATTATGCCAGTTCACATAACTTGGAAGATCTCTTTCTTGTTTATCCCTCTGTTTGCATTATCTGTTACATACTTCAAAACACTGTTAGTACTCTGTGGTCTGCTCTGGTCAAAGTAACACTTGGTTCTTTCCCTTGCAGGCCATTCTGAAGCCTTCAGGTTCCTCCACAGAGTGAAGTCGCAGAAGCTCTTATCTCTGAGCCATGTACTTGTATTTTACGCAGTTCTGTAAGTTAGCAATAACAAGATTGTCAAAAACTAGGGTTTTCTTACGTTTACATGATCGGTACAATGTAAGCATGATTGATATAATCTAAGCTTTACTTGAAAAAAGAAAATTACTGGGAATTGCGGCCTTTATGCTTTCCAGAGGTGTTAGGACAGGCTTACTTAACAGGCCATTTACTTTTGATTCAGAAAATGTTAAAAGTGTTTAAGTACTTGCAGGTTCCTTTTGCTTGTCACTTAGCAAACCCGTACTCAAGTCTGAGATTTTCATAACTGTCTGAATGCCACTGATGGTATTCCTGAAATGTTTCTAAGAATGATACCTATATTATTGAACATGTACAAGTAACAGTGTAAATGGCTTTTAACAATAAATTTGTCAGGTACTGCTAAAGTTTCCTTAACTGATATACTTTATTTTTCTCTCTTACAGTGTTTGTGTATTAATACTTTCTACCTTCTACATGAGATATAAAATCAGTGTCCTAGAGGAGCGCCTTATGTCCATGACAGCCTTTGATTCACATATTAAGGAGTAAGATAAACTCTGTAAAATGTTGGGGATTTAAAGTCTTTTTCCAGATTCCATGAAAATGATTCCATGAAAATGATTCCATGAAAAAGGTGTGACTTCTGTCATCAGTCTTAGTGTAATTTGATTAGTATGTAGTTAGAAACCATACTTCGTATTCTGAGCTAATATTCTGTCTTGCTTGTATAAAGCTTTGTGTTGTCTAGATACCATTTAGAAACTGATATCCTATCTTTATAAAATAAAAAAAAACACATCACAAAACCAAACCAAAACAAAATACAAACACACCAAGGGATAGTTGTCTCCCTGTTTGAAGAGGAAAAAGGGAAAGGGACCATAGTTACATAAATAATTCCTTCTGTAGCTAGAGTCATGGCTGCCACCTGCTTCTGTAGGTTAGTTTATATGTTTCTTTGGATCTTGTTTTTTTGTCTCCACATTGCACAGACAGAAAATACGCAAACATTAAATGGAGAGGCAGTGCAGAGGTATGTATATTTTCCACAGTAGTTTGCCTCTGTAAGTTGTATTGGCTCCCTGCACCGGTCTTAGGAGGGAAGGAAGTTAAGCTGGATACTGCCGACAATATTAATCAGTTTATTGAGCATTAGATTTTGCATTAACTCTTCTCCCCTTCTTATAACAGATTTTGAGCTGCTCTGAAAAGTATGGCTTCAAAAGTCATTTGTAAAGTCAGTGCAAAACCTGCAGCCACATGCAACATGAGTGGAAATGCTGACAGCTGGAGAAGCACCACATGAAAAAGAGAGGGGAAAAATAAAATTCAAGACAGAGCTGACTCGGGCATGGTGGAACTGTTTGCAAAGTGGTTCAAATTTAGCAAGCTCTTTCATAAGTGTGCTTTTTAATTCAGCTTTCTTTGATTACCCATCCATGAGAAAACAGGTCACTCTGACATTGCACTTGTGGTCATATCAAACAATGACTGTGCTGTTTATGATCCAACTGGTCTCAGCTGTCATCTGTGGAAAGCAGTAGGACTTACATGCATGTGTCAGAATACAGAGCTAGGTTCTTCATAAAAAAGGGATAGGAAGGAAACGGTGCTCTATCTGTGCAGCCTTGCATTTATATTTTACCAGAAATGGAAGAAGTGGGGTAAACTTCCCTCACAGAGCAGGCCATGTCAAAAGCCTTTTTCTCACTTCTGGCGTATTTTTATTAGCGGGATGCTGTGTCCCTGTTCAGAAACACTAACACAAGGAAGTCCTGTTTCTGTTGCTCTGATCCCAAATAGTACAAGATGCAGGAAGGAAGACCTAACGTGCATTTCTGCAGTGTCTAGGGCTTGGGCTTTCTGATTTCTTCCAAGTCACAAGATGTGGAACTTACGGAACTTTTAAGTGGAAATAGCTATAAATCCAAACTTCTGTAAATCGAGATCATGTAAAAAATGTAGTCAGGAAGTGACTTAGCACTTTTTTTTTCTGTAAACAAATACAGATTACAGTTTTGCCACTCTGTTGCCATCTACATGTGTATCCAGTTCTGTTTTCCTCTTTTTTTGAGTCTTTCTCACTTACCTTTTCATTCTATTTGGCAGACATCAAGTGCACCGAGAGTTGGGATCTCATTTGCAAATTAATGCTGATGCCCTTTGTGATGAGTTAACTGCTAATCTTAGAAAATTGGAGAAGGTAACATCTATGATATAATGCAAATGCAGATAGACCAATCAGATTCTTACTTTGTTTCTATGATCTTTCACCTGAAAAGTGTCGGGTTACCCCCAGATTCAATACCAAAAGGTGGCATGTTTTCCTAGACAAAGGACTAGTTTTTGGACTATAAATTAACCCAAGTACGAACATTAGTATGTGTAAAAGTTTTGCCTTGAACTGAGGCTTATAACCAGGAAAAGTGTCCCTGAAGCAGACACTTCAAGGGTGATTATTGCATTATGTAGTGATCTCAACTTTTCTTTTTTATTTTTGTCCATCAGGGCTAAGGATTTTGAACTTAACCTTCCTTGGTAGTTGATGAATTTTTCTGTTTGAGGCTTTTATTGGAGTTTTGGGTTTCTGATTAAGAAAAATGGTGCTTGCTTTCATATGTAGTCAGCTTCTTCACACAAAGTGGCTGCAATCTGCCTGTTTTACTTCAGTAATACAAGTGCTGTTGCACCAGTTGTGTAATTCCCTATACCTGACCCTCGCTTTTTACCATTCTCTGATTGCAAAGCTAAATATATTTGGTGACTAAAACTGGAAACCTATGCAAAACGAGTGGGTGTGCAGACCTTATTTCCTTATTTGGTGTTTTACCCCTTTCTAAAACACTTTACCAGAGGTTCCACCGCTCTCATGGCTGGGGCTCAGCTGTGCCCTGTGGTGGGTCTGATGGATGCTGCTGGAATGGCTGTGTCCAGCACAGGGCAGCCCCTGGTGCTGGCCCACAGCTGCTGCCCCTGCACACCTTGCCCCACCTGCCCTCAAACCTTGACAAATGCACCCAGTACAGGTGGGTGAAATGTTGTGTGCTGGGAACATGTACGCAGGCCGAGCATGACAACAGCACTAGTGAAACAAAACCAAAAGTTACTTGAATTCCTATGTGCTTAAGTCACATGCGATATTTTTGCCTCTGTTTCTAAAACTGAGTCTGTGCCAAGGTCTTTCAACACCTTTTTTCCCCCGAACCAAGTTTCTCAAATAGCATAAAGCTAAGAGTATATAGTATCACTGTTTACATATGTGGCATAGGTTTTAGAAATACTGCCAAAAAGGGGTTTCTTCCCCCACATCTTCACCCTCTTGGCTATGGTAATCTAGAGTAATGCTGGCTTAATCCCTCTGTATTTTCTGGATAATGACAGTGTGAATACAAGGGGAAAATGCTTACCAGATGGTTACCAGATACGATCTTCAGCCAAATTAGGTCATTTAAGAGCTTACTGCTTTCTGGCTGTCTGGGACAGGCTGACAAGATGGTTCATGGGAGACCTCATTTTAGTGGGAAGCCAGCCAGCCAGCGCTTTGCAGCAAGGCTAGGCACTGTCCCACTCCCTTATATAGTCTCTGCTTGGAGACAGTAATAGACAGCTGGATGGTTAGATCATTCAGCTGTTCCCAGAGAAGTGACTTTCTGTCCTGAATTAGAGTCTTAAGTGGTGTGCTTTTTTTGTTTAGTGTCTTGCTTTCTTCGTTTAGTGTCTACAGGATTGGAGCTTTAAAGACTTACCTTTATCTGCCAAATATTCAAGGCGATGAAGTGCTCTGCATACAAGCTAAATCAGTATTGCCTGTAGCTGCATATTGCCACATCCTGTTCTAATCTAGATGAGCAGTGGCTCGAAATCTAATAGCTTTTTGTTCTCTGAGCAAAGTTACTGCAGCTGCTTAGCTGTTTCATGGGTCTCAGTGAAAAGGGCTGGTAACTGGCTGCAGCAGCAAAGGTAGCATAAAAGTTCTGGTATAACTTGTCATCTCTCCCCTTACTTCCCCTGTGACCACAGCACTGTAAATGGGAGCACTGAGATTATCTAGATTAAAAACTAAAAATTACTCTGCAGTTGAAAAATGTTTAGTGCACGAATATGTTGGAATGACTTTTTCAATGTCACCTTGTGATTTTTACAAGTTCTCCTTCATACTTGAAGCCAAGGAACTACCATGGTTTAGCAAAATTCTGCTAATTTGGCTTTTAATTGTATTTAGCAGCTTGTTAAAATGCACCGTGTCTGTCAAAGGGTAAAACATTAAATTGTGGGAGGGAAAATGTGGCCTAATACTACTCATTCCCTTACACTAACTTAGCAGGCTGAAAGGAAATTCCTGTGTAAAGTGACTCCCATGAAATTAGGTGCTTCTTACTGTTTTCCTTTCCTCAAAATGCCGCTTTTGAGAAAGGTATGTGTCTGGGATAGAAGTCATGAGGTAGGACTAAAAAGTGGTATCATTGAACAGGAAGTACAATGGCTTCTCAAATTAAAGCCTGAGAGTAGCTGTGACTAAACCTGTAACCAGTGCTGGCAAGTTACTAAGATGCTGAGATATTAAGAACATGTGTCTGGGGATGTGACCCACTATATTCCCTCCTCTCTGCTTTTAAGGACAAGGAGACAAAAAGTGGATAAATAGGCTGTGTAAAAATAGGTCTGTTCAAATTATTCTCAAGGATGCAACTGGCTGACATTACTTTCATTGTAACTAAAGGAAGGTAACCCACAATCAGTTCACTAAATCTGGTAAATAGGTCGTGTCTGCTGGTGGTTAGAAGACTGTATTTTGCTGTGCACACATCATGGCTGAAGCTGTTACAAAACTATTTGAATTACCCATTTTAGCTGTAGAGCTGTGACTTGGAAGTTTGAGGCTTTTGCTGGATTTTGATCAAGGTGAAAATAATTCAGTTTCTTGTCCCATTCCTTCTAGCTCTGATTTTTTATTTCTGTCTTACTTTCTTACAACTAATGGAGGAGACAGTCTATAGGAGAAAATTTCAGGGGATACGCATCATATGAAACTTAGATATCCTGCTGGTTGATTGTCTAGGTGTTCCATTTGATGGACTTACACTACACTTATTATAAGGGAAGCATTTAACAGGAATACCATTGGTATGAAGAGGTGTGACAGAATTAACATGCACACAGAGTATATTGAAGAGTGTCTTGATTTTATTTTTTGTTTACAATGCATTGTAACACTTATTGCCTCCCAACTCTTTCCATTTCTTTTTCTAAGATACAGAACAATTTACAAAGACTACTTGAAGATGGTGAATGAAACATCAGTGTTCTTGGACTGCTTCAGACCTCGTTCTTCTGTCTTGACAAACCGTTCCAAAGGAGCTCTGCTGGCCAGAGTTCAAGCTTCTTTATTGTCAGTCCAAGCTGAGCTTAAACTACTGTAAAGCTCATGTCATCTTGCAAAAAAGTCAGTTTATTCTTCAGCATGTATCTATATGTTTTGAAAACATATATGGTTTGATCTACATGTAACTATGTTTTAAAAATGTGGGGATTTTTCTTTCTCTATTGTGTGTGAATTAATGGATTTTATAGCTTGCTTGATTCTAGATTTGCTTACACCAGTTCAAACCTGGTGCATGTCCTTTTACCTCAACATTTACTTTATGCCTATTGTCATACAAATGTAAATGTGAAGAATGTCAGTCATGATTCATGTACTGAAGTGTTGTGTGAATGAGCAGGTACCTGTTTTAGCTATGATCATGGATTGGTGCTGTGCTCTTCATTTTTACTTACTTCTCTGCACCCTGATGTCCCAAAGATCAGAAAACAGACACCTCTGTGTTTGGGAGTGCAGTCATGAATGCTTGAGGTCTGCTCAGTTCTCCAGTGCTGTAAAATGGCTCAATTCCACTTTCTGTGACACTATCACCACTGAGGGTAAGGTCTGTTTCTACTGGGCATTCCGGTTCCATTGAAGTCAAGCCTGAAACCTGTATGGACTTGCCAACTTACAATCAAGTTGTTTATAAATAGCAATATGGGTGTGACACACCTGCACTACTTAGAAAAACTGCTCGTTTTCTCTCTACTCAAATGATCTCTGTCTTTTAATCGGTGTGAAGACCCTCAGTCAGCTTTCCTTGGAGTTGCATGGGGTTTTGGTTGGCTGAGCAAGTGCAATTTGTAGTCCAGTTAATGGAAATCTAGTCTTGGTATGTGACTCCAGGGACTGGATATTTCCACATAGTTAGAACTGGGAAATTAATGGTGCAGCAATACAAACAGTCAATAGAGTGAACGAAAAAGTGGACACCTGCTTTGTTATATCACATACTGTTTTTTTCCAGAGTGCCTAAGATGGGGATGTTTAGCTTTCTGATTCACCAAGCAGGCTCATTAGTTTTTAAAAAGCAATATTTAGGATAATAACAACTACTATCTGTAAAGTAACAGTATTGTTTATAATATGCTATGCATTTTATAACCATTTCTGTGAAATGTACCTACTTTGTTTAAATAAACTTTTTTAAAACAAGTGCCTCAATACTATAACTTGGATGAACCCAAGTCCATCCATGAGTTTTGGTCAAATGTGATATTCCTGTGGCTTATACCTCACAGTACAAAGTTTGTGCAAAACCCATCACCCAACACAAGGGGTTGGGAACTGCATCCTGCTGCAGTCCTTCCTCTTACTTGGTTGTGTGTGACTTCTTCCCAGACCTCAATGACAAAAGTACAAGCAAATTTGGCCCCCAGAGTCTTGAGGACATGTTACTAGTTCTGTCAAGTTTCCTCCTTGGAGGATATTGGATGAGTATTAGAATGTTGAGGCAGTTTAGAGAGCCCTGTGTGCTCTAATGTGCCTGCCTGGCTCAAGATTCCACCTGAGCACAGTATGTAAGAAATATGTGACATTTGACTGTTCTCCCTATTGAAGTCTCTGCCTTTGCTTCCTCAGCTACCATGATTTTATTGGAAAACTCAGCTTCACAAGAAAACTGTTGAAATAAGTTACTTTCTAAACTCTTTTTCCATTTTTTCTCTACTTCCTTCTACAGTTGCACAGCTTATGTAATGTTTTGGACTCTCACCACATCCTCTATCTTCTCTTCTGCCTTCCCTTTAATTCTGTATCAGAAGTCTCGAGCTCTGCAGTTGCAAAATTGATGCCATGAGTCACTTTTACCAGAGGAACTACAAGAAAACTTGGTTATATCCAGCAGCTGACCTGTGTTAGCCTTTTACTTACATCGTCAAGTTTGTGCTTTGTTACAGGAGAACAAGGAATGAGTTAATGTTTGATATGTGCATTAAGTAAATCAGGCAGGCTAAGCCCTTACGGTTAGCCATACAGGAACAAAGTAATTACTGCAGGGAATGAGCAGTCAGAGGGGGATGTGTGCCCTTTAGCCTGCTGCAGCAGCTTGCCAGGGGAGGCGGGTCTGGACAAAGGTGTAACAGTGTCCTTCCAAAGCAGGAAACTGAACTGCGCTCCACAGAAGGGACTGGCTTGTGGCACAGCAGGCACCTGAGTGCACTGGCACAATTCAGTGTGACCCCTTCCCTGCCCCTCAGCTGCTACCCTCACTCCTCCTCTTCCTAGAAGGAGGAGGAAGATGTCTCAAGGATGTCACCCTGTTCAGGTGTGTAGTGGGCAGTGTGTAGTATTGAGCTACTTCAGGCAGCACTGCAAGGCCCCGCGTGGGCTAAGCTTACGAGTGATTTAAACCCTGTAATTCAAGCTTGCAGCTGGAGAGGAGGGAGTTTGCCCCAGCCATGTTTGGGAGGGAAGTACCAGCAGCAGGGATAAGCAAGGAAAACAGCTTCCCGCAGGGCTGGGAGTCTGTTAAAGAGGAGGGAGACTTCTCCCAGTCTCTCTGGGAGGTAGTGCATACAAAGGCTACAAGGAGGGGGTTTGCCTTTTGGCGAAGGTGCAAGTTTGCAGAAATAAGACGGAAAGGTGTGTGACTGTAGGGAAGGCAGAAATGCACACAGAATTCTTAGCACACACCCTTAGTAACATTCATATTTTGCTGCATAGGCTGCATGGAAATCTGCTTTTAAAAGCCAATTTTAAAATTTCTTGTGTGTTTGTTTTTCCAGTTTAGTCTACCTGTTGTCCTTCACAGCATAGAGGCTAGAAAAACAGCTGAGTTCTACCAGCCATGCAGGACCTAGTAGCAGTGCCAGCTTCTGAGAAGATGCTTTGAGTTTGCAGGTAGAAGGCAAGAGGGGCACCTCACTTGTGTTTTCTCTAGTTGCAGTTAGTGAAAAAAGTAATGAGGGTTTGTATTGGCTGTTTGGATTGAGAGGTTGTTGAAGTAGTTTTCTGTCAAGGTATCAAGTTTGCTGGTGTGAAGGATGCAGCTATCACTCTAGGGAGGAAGTATGACTTCCTGAAAGCCTCCCTCTCAGCAGAACTTCAAAAGTAGTAACTCCCAGTAGCATTTGCAGGAAAGACAAACAGTTTTATATGTCTTTTTGTCTGAGCGTGTCTGAATTTAATACTATTAACTGCTGTGACGTGAACCTTTGTATGCGTGTATGGTAATGCTTTCTGCTTCCTGCTACACCTGCACTTTCATTCCCATGTTTGCACCTCATAGTCAGTTGACAAATGCTGAAGAAATCTCCAGGTTGGTGTTATCCAGGCCTTTGAAGGCTATTGCTCAGCTGGTTCAGCTGCAACCGCTAGTGAGGTGTTATTCCCAAATACGTAGGAGATTTTGCATTTACAGAGCAGGTGTGACAAGCAGTAATCATCAGAAAAAGCTGGCTATTTAGACAGAAAACTGAGCAAACAGTTACACTGAGCAAACAGTTCCTTTTGTGTTCAGTGCCTGTGTGTATGCCTCTATAAACAGCAGGGGAATAATGTCATTGGAAAGGGTTTTACCAGCACCTGCTTTTCAGTTTGCCTGGTGAGACTATCTGAGTCTGACAGGCAAATTTGCTCAAGAGGGAAAATTGACTCATCTCATTTGACACTTCTAGGTTTATGGCTTGAACCCAGTGGAGCGTTCTGCTAAACATGGTTCCATGTAATGAGACTTTACAAAAGGGATGGGTTTTTTGCTTTCTTGGGTTTTAAAATCAGTGTAGTATCATTTTATGATCGTAAAGGCTCATCCTGTTGTTCACTGAACAGCCACAACAAAATATATGTCAGTAAATTTCATTTAATTGTCTCTGAAGTTACTCCCTGTTTATCACAAACCATCCTGGATTTTAACAAAATCAATGTCAAATGCAAACAATAAAATGATGTACAATCTACACTAACTCCACAGCACTTGGGACAGTTTATTCCCTGAGCTTCCTGGAATGTTGTGATGTCTATCACTATTCCTGTCCAAAATACAGGCATTTCACTTATACAGTTGTCATTTCAGACCTTCTGTTTTTCTTTGTGGTGGAACCTACTGAGCCTCAAGTTTCCATTTAGTCAAACTGGCCAGTGAGACTGTGCCTACTCATCTTGGATTAAACCTCAAATTATTTGGGTGACAAGGCCTAGATCTAGTGTTGGTAAGACCCTGACTACACCTGCTATTGGTAGCACCCTCAAAAGGGATGATCCCAAGAAGGAACTGATTAGAAGTGTGCTCTGAGAGGATACTAGCGGGGTTAGTATGATAATCAGAAGGTTTTGTCTTTCTCCTGTACCTAGTTTCTTATCTATTATAATTTACAAACAAGGGGTCAGGATGCAGCATCTTAGCAAGCAGACTTAGAGCAGGAATTCAAGGTACGTCAGCAAAGCCTTTCCCAAGACTGTGTTACATGTACAAAATGTGTAATATTCCAGCTATCCCCTACTGAAACAAATGCTTTGCTTAAATCACTTCACCTATTTTCCCCACAATGGGCAGTATTTGTACCAAAAATTCCACCCTGAGTGGGATGTCTGTTCGCTAAGTAAACATCTGTGCCAAAAAACTTGGAAATTAGTTCTTGAAAAGAGCTGCCGTGGAAATGATTGCCCTCCATACACATTTCATACTGACTAGGCTCACACTAGCTGCCAGCCTCTGTTCATTCAGTCAGAGCTTCTGCCAATGTATTTTACTGTCTATATGACCTTCTTATCTTGCCAGTTTCTGTACTAATTCCATTTGGAAACTGCTTAAAAGTTCATTATGCTCTTGAATTTGAAAAGATACCTTTCCCTGGCTTTACATAAACAGCAAGCTCAAGTCATGATGATGTAGTAGCTGCATCCTGTTCTGGAGGTGTGACATTCTACATTAAGCTCCACAACAAGGATTTGATACTCTTTGGCAATGCAGGTAGTTTGGACTGTACAATAAAGGCCTCTTCAGCTGCTGTTCTTAATGGTATTGATAAGTAATTTTCCACTGACTAGGCATTTTAGCAGTGCTTAGCAGGAGATTAAAGGAAAATCACTCTGATGTGCTGTCAAGTACAAAATTAAAAATCAGCTCTTCACACTATCTACAGATAGATGGATAAAGGCTCCCTCCAAGAAGAAAAGGTAATGAGTAACTTAATTACAACCTCACATGCTGGATCTGGCGTGCAGGGCAAAAAATAGCTCTGAATTCTTCCCGCACTTAGAGCCAGCTGTCGTGGCAATGTGCACACGTGGCCTCATTCCGGAGAAAGGGCAAGGCAGGAAGAAAGTCAGCTTGTACTAACAGCTATTTCCACAACGTACGTAACGAACCACGAACCTTCTCTCACAAATGAATCGTGAAACATAAATGCCTTGACACTGGCTTAGGATACTTGCAGGAAGAGATGTCCTTCTATGTTTTTCCCAAAAACCATTTGAAGTGAAGCCACTGGCAGCACGCGTGACGAAAACAATATTAATCTACATTAGCTGACTTGGTCACACTTCTAAAGACTCCGATCAGTAGTAATAGCTGTAAGGAAGAATGCTGTGTGAAAAACCAAGTTCTTGATTGTGTGAACATATCTTCCACACTTCTCTTGCAAGTCTCTTCATACATTTCTGATTCTGCAATCACTCTTTGACCATCACAGTAACTGGTACCACAAAAACAGTTTGTGGGTTGGGGTCTAATGGAAATGAGAAAGCACAAGGTTTGTGTTAGGTTTAGGACTAAGGAAGCGAGACTGCTTTAGCTGAATATTGAGAGCTCCCGTATTTAGCTAGTCCCTCCTTCCGCTTTTAGACTCTCCTCTGCCTCCATTTCCCACCTTGTTCTACCAGATGTAACCTGGGTCCAAAAGCTGATCTTCTAAATTGTAACCCATCCAAAAATAGTTAATTTTCCACCAGATACGGATAAGAGTCTGTAAAACAGCCCAGTATCAAATGCAGGCATGTTGAGCAATGCTTGAAATAATGCTTTAGGAGCTTTGCTGACATTACTCCTTTTTCCCTCTATTTTTTCTGTAGTTGCATTCCATGTAAAGTGAAGCAACATTGGAAACTACAAGAATATTCTAAGCCAAGTTCTCTGCACACCTGCCCTGTACCACTGTGCTTCCCCAGGGAGCCACAGGCACAGACAATGGACCAGATCTGTCAGCAGCAGTAAGTTAGGCTTCTACACAACTCCGGGGTCTTTCCTGAGATTAGAAATAATTTAAAGAAGTCAGCACTGCCTGATCCTTAAGGTTTTAGTCATTCATCTGCCTAAGTCAGTTCAGGTACATACGCATGGCCATCGCCTCTGCCATTAAGCATTTAAGTGAAGCCAGCTGTGACATTTGTCCCACCTGCCAGCAGCTGCTTTCCTTAAAGACCAGTATTACTGCCACCCTACCATCACCACCTTCCTGGTCACGTGCTGCTGCTTGCCATCCCTACCAGTACACCTGTGGTGCAGTATCCCTAATTTTCTTCTGGGAAAGTCAGCTGGGGTTATTTTGTGCAAAGTCCAAATTGCTCAGGTGTGTTGCATCACCTTTGCTGCATCAGCTTTGCTAAACAGATTAGAGCATCTGAGTCATCAGTTTGGTGGAGGAATGGGGAAATGGAAATTATGAAAGTCTGGGGTAATAACACATTCACATGTTATGGGTAGATGTAGAAAATGCTGCTTTAAGTATTTCTCTTTTAGCAGCACTTTCCTATGTTTAAGGCTAAGGTTGGATAGGACCATCATACACATCCCTGGACATAAAAGAAGACAGTTACAACTAGGTTTTGTTAGATTCCCTGTCCTGGCTCAGAGAAAACTTACCCAATCAGGCTGACAAATGCTTCAGGACAGCAACTGATGCAGACTTTTTGGTGGGCCACAGAGAGAACAGCATTGTCTCAGAGGGCAGCACATGCCCTGTGTGGGAAAGAGCAGGATGAGGCAACACTTTAACCAAGATCCTGCTCAGCTTCTGGTTGCATGCACAAGCCAAAATCTTAACTTTGTAATGATCTGACCACATCTGTGTAAAGGAATTCTCTTCCTGTTGAAATCTGTCACTGCACTGTGTGGCTGTGGAACAATAATAATTCCTCTGGAAATCTTGCAGACAGGAGCAGACCTCTCCCAGCCCAAGATGCTCACGGATTGCTCTCACCCCACAGTCAGGATATGCTGCAGCCGAGCCATCACATTTGTGGCTCATGCTGTGTGAGGCCTTTATTTGGTACCTCTGGCCCCTGGCAGTCAGCCCTGCTGATGAGAAACTGGGAGCATACCCCAGCTGGGTGGGTGTAGGCTTCCACAGCAGGGCAGGAAGGGCAGCAGGAAAGCACAGACAGCTTTTCTCTTGGACCAGTAGAACAGCAGAAAAGCATATTGGAGAAAATACAGCTTTTTGCACGCACTCTCCTGGGAAAGAGCTGTGAAGGAAATTATCAGAACAGATCGGGAAGAACCGGATCTTTGTGTGTTAGCTGCACTCACTGTATTCATCTTGCCTTGGTGGAAGAAAGCAAAAATTAATACCTTGAGCCTTAGTTAAGTCGCCTGGTAGATCCAGATTCTCTATTCTCAGCAAACACAAATCTAGAGTAATTAGACAGAATTATACAAACAGAAACAGTACTAAATCAGTACAGACCAGTACAGAATAAAGAGAAAAGAGCAGAGATTTTTTTTGGCTCTGCTCTCATGATTTACTGAACCATAACAAAAGTTGGCTAATCCTTAGCACCAAGGAATGAGAAGTTACAGAATGGTGAAGCAGATGAACAATTAAAAAAAAATAGCAAGGTCATGGAGATGCTATAGATACTGTTGTGTTGGTCTGCAGGTATTTAGGGGAAAAATTAATTGTTTTGACTTGGAAAATGTCTGCTGTAATTCTACAAGAAACTTGGTCTGATTTCTGGCAGGGAAATCATGAAAGACCATGACTTCCATGTTTTAACTCACACTGCAGAAGAAGTTTTCTTAGCAGCTTAAATATAGAATTCAAAATATGTTTTCTGAGTAGCTGAAAGGCATTGAAAACCAAGCAAATCATTAATCTTTTGCATATTCAACAGACTCCAACATACCAATATTTTATCCCAGTTTCAAAAAAACCCCCAAAGAAACAAGCTAAGACTCTGAGGAATTACAAGCTTCTCATTTAATTAGGAAATCTGTGGTGTGAAGAACTCAAAAAAGAAGTGTGCGAAGTATTCTTCAAATTTACTGCTTCCCATAGGAATAACATAACATGGAATAACACAGGCTAAGTACAAGGAAGGGTTAGCCCTTCTGTGAACTTTCAGTATTTGTTGTTCATAAAGAAGAAGGCAGTGAACAGCCGGAAGAGAAAATTATATGATCAGCATGCAAGCCAAAGTACTTAGACAAACAATGGCTGACATAAATCTCACAGAGATTTGAAACGCATGGTTTGCAACATCAGAGATGATTTTTAAAAACACAGAACAAAGAGACTGGTGTGGTGTTTTGGCTTGGGGCTTTTTTTCACAAAACATGCTTCATGACATTGGGACAATTTTTACAGCAAAGAAAACATTAAGAGAAACACTACCATCAAAACAAGAATGTTTCTTCTGTTCTGAGATGCCTTCCTTTGTGTTGTTGGTGGGTTTTTTTCCTTAATCACAATAGATAGTTTTGACAGCCTGTTAGATTCATTCTCCAATCAATGAATTCTGAACAGATTTGGAGGTTTGGGGTGATACTGTACCCCAGTGAATATGTCTATCTGTGCCTCATCTGCCATAAATGAAAACTTATGTGTTAGCTTAAACTACATCTGGCTCCTTTCCCTGTATTTTATTCACACAGTAATCCTCTTATCCTTTTATATATTCAAAACCATGCTCCTTCAATTTATCCTATTTTGTGAACTCTGCCCCACCTCCCACTTGCAATACTCTGACCTTCCCCAGCATTCCCAATGTAATATCCAGCAGTTAAAATTCTGGTACTGGGTCCTATCTATCTACAATCCTGCCTGTGCCTTTCACATTGGCTTCCCCTTCATCAGCATCTCATCATCTTTTCTGGTGATTTTGGATTCCTCATCCTCACTTTCAAGGCCCTTTCATTTTCTGCAGCCATCAACAGGTTGCTGCCTTCCAACACATTCTCCAGCAAAACTAAGGTGCTTTTCAGACTTTGCAGGGAGTCACTTCAGCTTTAAATCGGCAGAGGAAAAAATAAATAAATCAGTAACATAGCTAACCAAAAAATATAAGAAGAAAACAAGCAGGCAAAACAGAGCCACAGCAGCCAGTGTTGGTTAAGCCAAACTAAAGTCCTCACACTAGTTTTTTAACCCACAAGGATTTACTACAACAGCAAAGCTTCGGAGGATAGTTCGACTTACACTGTTTCATGAAACATCACCATAACCTTATTCTGCTATCTGTTCTGCTTTAAACCAAGACCATAAATCAACAGCTGTCTAGGTCAAACTGAGAAGAGGAATGTGGCAAAGAGCCCCCATCTCTCAAACACATAATCATGAGCAAATACAGTTGTAAGTGAATACAGTCACACAGGAGCTAGAAGGAGGTTTATATTCTGGGATTCTACAGAAATCCTGCACACTTCTTGTAGTAAATGTGTTAATAAAAATATCAGCAATTTTGGTAAAAAATGTAGTTAGACAAAATACAACTCAAAGAAGAGGTATGTGCTACACTTTCTAGATAGGTTTCTAGTACAGCTGCCACATTGGTCTGAGCTTGTATTACAGGTCAGTCTAAATCACAGGCCCGTGAAGGAGTAGCCTCACAAAATCCACAGAAGACAGGAGACAATAAACACTTAGCAAGTTTGTGGATTAACTAAAAATCCCTAGAAGCAAGAAAGCTTATATTTATCCTGTTCCTCCTCAATCTCCCCGTTTTAAACTCAGTCGTTTCATTACCTCTGTAACACTCTGCTCAAAAAACAAGCACGTGATGTTAACTTCACTATCACAGCTCATGAGGTTTGGGACACCTGTAAGGGGAGTGTCAGGGAAGCATGAAACACAATTGCCACCTACTGCCTGATTTCCAGACTTTAATGTAATGAAAGGATGTGCCTTCCTCTGAAATTCAGAGATCTGACTTGAGCTGTTTGTTCCTCATAAGTCCACCTTGAAATCAGCCTGCAGGAAGAGTTATAATTCCAGAGAACAGCAACACACTGGGTAAAGTATGTATTAAACCATTTGTTCTTCCTGGCTGAAACACTATTATTTTTAACCTTTGGCTTTTGGAGTTAATGTTTTATATAACAATTGCACTAATCAACTGAGGTTTTTGCAGAATAGAGTGTATTTAATTACTAGCTCAGAGGCAGCAGTCCCAGATGTACTGGAACATAAAGAACATTCAGACAAAGAGGTCTGTGTTCTACAGAGCTGGCTAGCAAATGCAAAGGCTGCCCTTGGGCAGGCTTTACCCTGACCAACAGCGACACCAGGAGGAACACAAGGGTTTTTGAAAAGGCTTTGCTATGCCCTGCTGAGTAAGTCCCTGTCCCAAAACGCAGATGCATTTTCCTATTATTTGGTGGGAAGTAATGAGCTGTATGGAAAATCATTGCTAATATTTAGCAGAAATGAAAGACTGCTAACCAGTATTTACCTTTGTACCAGCTATCCATAGGGCAACCATGTTCAAAATGTGAGACAAGACGCTTCTCACTGCAAGCAGCACTTCAGCGGCAGCAGATGTTTGCACACTGAATGCAATTAATCCATTAGTTTTCAAACACCAAGCATGTACCACACAACAGCACGGCTTGCTGATTAAGGAATACCAAAGAGAAGGCTCTAAAAAAAAATCCTTACAAAGCCACTGTTTTTACTCAAGAATTTGATTCTGTGTGATTAAGTCATTTTACCCCTACAATATAAGCCTTAATTTTTTTTTTCTGCTCCCACCTAGGAAAATAAGAGGATACACTTGTGCAGTACGACCAACACCTTAGTGCAAGACGAAATAGGCAGCAATTCAGAAAAAAATAGAGGCATAGAAGTCTTCTGTAATTTACACTTTTCCAAATAGCTACTAATGAGATTAATGCAGAGACACAACTGGGTTAGTACACCTAATGAGACTTGAATGCAGCACCTGTACACACGATTTTTCATACAGAAACATAGCTGACATAAATTAAGAGTTCTGGCAGCCGTGTGGTTTTGAACTCATCCAGCAACAACACAAACAGAATGATGGAAACACCACGAGAAAACGTGATAGAACGTGAATGGCCTGGTGTGTTACTGCTGAAATAAAATGGTGGACACTTTCCGCGTTGTTTTAAATTCAGCACTGTGGGATCAGTTTTTGCAAAATCCCAAGCTGAGACCTACTACTACTGGCAAGTAGTATTCTTGGTTCCTGAAAATCATCAACTGTGCAAGAAGAAGCTGTGATAAGACACAATAAGATAGAAGAGAGGCAGCCTGCAGCTCACATTCTCACATTTCATTAAAAAAGCAATTTCTCTGCTTATCAGCAAAAATATCAGTAGAATTTTCATTTTTCTTCAGGTAATAATATGGCAAAAAGAAAGGAAGTTACTTGCAAGAGTGTTCCCATCAAGGTCATTTCACAGTAAGCAATACTGTGCTAACAAATGAATTATTGATCACGTGTCATTTAACACTTGTTATTCACTGATGTTATACACTCAGTGGTAATTAAGTTTATGCAACAGTGGAAGACGCTGATAGAATTTGTATTAAAACTGCAAGTTCCATTATGTTGCACATACCAGTAGCTCCAAGACACGTTTTATGGATTCTCAAAATTGCTTTCCTTGGGTGAGATAACCCAC
Source organism: Pachycephala philippinensis (assembly GCA_013397055.1). Taxonomy (NCBI): domain Eukaryota; kingdom Metazoa; phylum Chordata; class Aves; order Passeriformes; genus Pachycephala; species Pachycephala philippinensis. Next base: position 44,509 of record VWZT01005851.1, on the reverse strand, counting down.
TGACAGCTAATGCAGTCTACAATCTCCTGAGTGGACTTTCCAAATTAAAGCAGAAATTGAGAAACTGGGTGCTTATAGTATCTTTAAACCTCCTTAGTTTAATACTTCATCATAACCGTAACTACTTAAAGGAATCTAAATCCTTGCCAAAACATATTACAATCTGCAGCAGTCTTTAATCACTCTTCCCAGAGCCACTTCACTGGAAGTCACTCAGCAAGCCAGTTCTGGTAGGATTATTCAGCACCACATGTAAGGAATTCAAAGCTGTCCAGAAAGAGAAGCAGCATTATGATTACCTGCTCTGATGCCACACTAGCAGTCCAGTCACAATGCAGATAACAGATCTTTGGAATAGTAATTCTCATACTCAGCAAAAGCAGTGCTGAATTTGTAACCTGCTTACAGAGAGCCCATTCTCTGCCTACATAATGTGGATCTAACCAAATTACTCAAACACACATTAGTGACACAAGTACTTCACGCTGAGTCCTCTGTAAGGCTACCCAAAAGTCTGTATTGAAGAAGGAATTATGTACCAAGATGTCAAGTTAACCTTCAAACATGTAGCGTGTTTGCTACGCAGTCACCTCTTGGTCACATTTGTGTGTTTATTCCATTCATACTGGTTTTCAGATAATGATTTGAAGAGCAGTCAAACATCACTCGCCATACCAGTTTTGTTCCAGTCACAAGCTGAGTTCCCATATCTAAAGCCAGATGGCAGAATCAACCTTATTCCTGTAAATTAAACTGGACTTGTCAAATTATTTTACCCTAAAAGAGTACTTTACCCTACAAAGAGCTTCTATTTTCAAGAAAAAAACAGACATGACATGAGGCTATCCAAAAACTATAATAAGCAGCAAGAAAAGAGAATTCTTGAACTTATTTTTCATTGTTTAGGGTTTCTTAGTAATATTCAGTGTGACAGAACAGTATTAAAGAGCAGTTTCTATAAACTGTTGCTATTTGCTGAACAATTAAATTTGGAAATTGAATTGTTTCTTTGCCCTATCTGCTAGCTTAGGGATCATCTGTCTGCTTAGGGTATGTCAGTTCATTCTGTGTGCTAACATACAACACTAATGAAATGGCCAAACACAAAGAACTAGAGGAGAGAATACACCTGGCAGTAAGAGATTCAGTAGGAAAAAAGCTTTGGCTGCCTAATGTATGATCTACAGAACGTGACACCCAACATACCTTCTATAACACAGATGTAAAATTCTAAACACTATGAATTTTAAAATTAGAAACAAAGCCAAAAGGACACCAACTAGCAGTGTGGTATGGTGGACTTTCAACCCAGTTTGTACGGCATTGCTATTAAAACATCATCAAAATATATCAATAGTCAAGTCAGACTCCTAGAATCTTAGCCCATAATGAACAGTTCTGCCATGTTCAGAGATTGTGGAAATTTGGTATAGGACATTGAGAAAAGAAATCCCCAAAAACAATACATTAAGGACCTCAGAAGTTCCTCTGTGGAAAGCTAAAATCAGTCTAGTAGCACTGTGTCTTTTCTCATCCTGAGTCCTGAGCAAGGCTCCTAAAAGAGCCATTGTTGCCTGTAGTCTCCAGTGGCCAAAAGGAATTCCCATTTGAGGTGAAATGCAAGTAAACAATGTGCCTTTCCCTGGAAAAGTATTTCCTCTGACTGCATCTCCAGTTCTCATCTCGAGCCAGTTTGGTTGTAGGGTATGACAAGAGCTGTGATAACCTGAATTGGCTGTAATCCCTTCAAGTGTTAAAAGGTGATTCCAAGACACTACAGTAGACCTCTATCTCCCAACACGTGTGGTCAGTCTCCTTTCTGAAAGAGAGACAGGAAAACTAAAGCAGTGCTTTCAGCCCAACGATTCTTCTCCCAACTAGCAGCTTAGTGTGTGAAAATGGACAGTTTGCTGAATGTTCCTGCTCAAAACCAGTGAATAAAACAAATAAGAAGCCCAGGATATCTCATAAAATGTACCTTTATTTATGCATTGAAAAATAGCTCTGTACTGCAGCCCAAATATCTCCCACAGCACCAGTTACCTGCAGGAAACTTGGCACAGTTTGAAACACATACCTCACAGCTGGAAATATCAGCAAAAGGTGGGGAGGGGATAGAGGCAGTGCTGGTACTGAAACACAGTGTTAAGGCAACAGGTTATCCAGGCCACCTGAATCCAAGGCTGTGAGTTTTAGTCATCCTCCCTTCTTCCCAAAGACCACATACTTCTCATTTGAAGACTAAATTAGTAAATACATACATAGAAAGTGAAGCAATTTAAGAGCAGCTGATCTTCTGACAGAATTGGTTTTATATAATTAATTTTTATCCCCATGATGCTTAGGAGCTGCTTGATTCTGAAACGTTAGGACGGTTCACAGCACAGCCATTCATAAGGTTGTTACTGAAACTTGATTCCTTGAGCCAAAGGCAAATCTTTGCTGTAGTTGATTGTACTGAAAGAGAAACAAGAATTTAGAGACCAGATTATGCAGTCCACTTCCTATGTACAAGCTTCTGATTCCTCTCACATCTAAACAAAAGACTTCTCTAAAGCAGTTTGCCTACATAAAGTTATGAACTAACTTTACTCCAGTTTTCAATACAGTAACCATGTACAGGGAAAGACCACATTTTCCATTCTCTTCCTTTATGCAGAATCTTATTTCCCTTTCGCTATTTAATCTCTTACTAGGAGAACATCCAGACAGAAAAATCAAGGTGGGATTTCTCATGTTAATAAGCCTTTGCATGGAAAGCAAAGACAGCACAGGTAAAGGCTATGGAAGTCAGCAGAGGATACTAATGGTCATCCACCATGGGCTGTCAGATTTGTGGATAGATAACCAATACAGCTCAGTCACCTACCAGAGGCAATAGTGGTACCTCATGGTCTTAAGTTGCTAAGAAGTAGCAACTTAGTGTATTTCCTGACAAGTTTCAGTAATTTTTCAGATGAGTTTAAAATCAAGGAAAAGGAGGGAAAAACCCCAAAACCACCTTATGTTTTTTCCTTTGGAAAGTCAAGAAAAGATCTTTATAAAAACCCTTCAAATCTTCTTCTACTACAAATGTGAAGAAAAGGCAATTACACTTACAGATTATTATCTCACATTCAGTAAAGGCAATAGCCTTGTAGTCAAGGATTCATATATTTTGAACTTTTGGAAGTTCATCTGTAATATAAATTTATTTGGTCTGTCTTACCAAGTAGACCGCCTCATATAAAGCTTCCATGAATCACTTCCAGATTCTCTTCCCCCACCAGTGTGTTTTTCACCACCTGTAGCAAAAATGTGATAAATGAAAACCTATTTTTTGACATGGGAATCTGGAATAATTCCAGGAGGTAAGACATTTTTATAAAAATACATGGGAAAAACTATTCCTTTGCCCTTGTCCTATATCTGAACTAAATTATCACCCCATACAACACACACAGCTAGGTCTCTCCTCATGCTTGATGCAAAAAAAAACCTGCCTGGAGTTCAAAGTTGCATCATGCTGGCACCAGAGGACCTTGTTTTAAAAACACTTTGTCTTAACGTGAGACAAGAGTACAAGAATGTGCTGGTTCTTGCAGTGTTTAAATGGTAATGTCAATACTACTTCTTCCACCCCCTCACTTCCTTAAGTATACACAAAAAAAGAGAAATAAAGGTAAAAATGTTTATCTAAAGACTTCTCACAAAAATGCTATACACTGTACATCTTATATAAACTTGCAAATACACAAAAAATTGCTTAAGATTGTTTTAATTAAAATGGTTTTAAACAGTTTTCCACCTGGTCATATCTTTAAACACCTCCAGAATATAGATCTGAGTTACATTCCTTTGATGGAGGGGAGGAGAAGGAGATAACACATGGAATTTTTAAAAACCAAATACAGGTATTTTCAGAAGTTTAAATCATACTACCTTTAATTAATACCTGTTTTCTGCTAAAGCAGTATAATTCAAAATTAACTTCATTGATTTCTTCACATTTAGTCATGTGTGGACTCATTAAACCTTGAAAAAGGAAATCTAAAAAAACCACAAGCAACATACCAAAAGCACCCCCAATCTCAGCTCCACTGGTTGGGATGTTAACATTCACAATGCCACAGTCAGATCCCTTTGGCCTACAAACAAAGATAAGACACAATTCCTCCTTAGGATTAGGAAAGGCTCCCTGCCTAAAATGAGGGCTATAAAATGCTTAACTAGCATTATGCATAGGCTTCCAAAAGACATGAAAGACTGTGATCTTATGACTCAGGAAAGTATAAAAATAATTTAAATTATACCCAAGCCAGCGGAAAATCCTTCCCAAATCCTTGGTAAAGATACTGCTGGAAAGACCTTGTTTTACTTCATTATTCCAGGCAAAAACCTCCTCTTCCTCCTGGAAGGAGCATGTGACAATGGTTAAGCCATGGCTATCCGAAGCAAAGCAGATACAAACAAGCACTGTGAGAAAAAAAACAACACACCCCAGCCATAATGCAAATGTGCAGAATGGCACTGGGCAAATACACACGTACCACGTCAGCCAACACCTTCACTGCTGCACAAACACAGTCTGCTCTTGAACAGATACAAACAGTATCAACAATGAACACTAACAGTAGAAATCTATTCCTGTACAGATTCTCATCTTAACTCAGTGCTCTTCCCATAAATGCAGCTACACAGTGAGGTGAACAGTGGATATCTCACAGTGCAGAACAAGAGCTACCACTCCTTGAGGTGCTGGGACAATGCCAGGGATATGACACATGTCTGAGATCTCTCTTGTAACTCTGCTGTTACTATCCTCGACACCTGTTTCCCCACTGTTATTTTACCTTAAATTTCAGCACATATAATATGGGAGCAAACGTCTCAGTGTGGACAATGGGCGCGTTATGAGGAAGGCCAGTCACAATGGTTGGTTCAACATAGTTTCCAGGGCGATTTATAACCTTCAAAATATATAAAATATAACTGAGTAAGTTCCAGTCAGCATCCAGCTTGGTACTAATGTAGGAAAGGAATCCATCATGGTCCGACTACTACAGTTGAGCATCCAGAAACAGAAGGCCAGGTAGTCTGAATAGCTTAAATTTTATTTATTTAAGTATTAAAAATATTGAAGCATAACTTATATCCACTAAGGATGTAATCAAGCTGTAAAGTCTAGCAGATGAAACTTCCTTTCTCCTACATGTAAGCTACTTAGAATTTTAAAGATATAAAGAAGTTGCCAATGAAACACAAGAAGTCCAAGAACGGTAAGTCAATGAGAATTAAACATCCTGTATGATGAAGATGTACAAGAGGTTGTCTTGAATCTCCAGTATTTCCTCAAGTTAGATACTGTGAGGGACAGAACTGCAATTTTCCTTTCTTATGTGTTTGACATCCCCGCTGTTTTTATTTTCACTATCATTTGCAACTGGTGTAAGAAAGAGCCAAAAGCTCTTAACCATTTCTTGGAGGAGAAAGCAGCTTCCAAGTAGAACTGCCTTTACCCTGAAGACAGGATTCCAGTTCAAACTGTATCTGACTACAGTAACGTCCTGTAGTGGCTGACAGGACAAATAGAGGTACAAGCTTGGCCTAAGCCATTACGTTACTGTATTCTTTTCCTAGAGCACAAAATGTAGCAGGGAAAATAAAAGTTAAGTCACCTTTCCACCACAGACCACAGAGCCACCCTGTTGTTTTGCTTGTTCTACTGCATCAAGGAACATTTTCACTGCTTCTTTGGTATGAAGAGGCCCATACAGAGTGTCAGCTAAAAACAAAAGATTCAGAAGCATACTTTCAGCAAAAGTGCGTGTGTTTGCAAATATTCCTATCACAACATCTTGGGACTAGCTTTAATCTGTCCAGGATGAGCAGTATTAGCCAGATTCTTCATCTTCCTTTCAGAGTTTGTATTCTAAATGAAACCAGCTACTTCCACTCTCTGGTAAATTGCTAAAATTAGATAGCTTGGATCTATAATCCCTTTGGAATTCAAACAGAAAGAAACCAATAGCAACTTGTTTCCTAAACCCATGAGCTGGAAATAGCTACTTACAATCCCATGGATCACCGACGCGGACCTGGGCATAGGCCTTGGCAAGCTTTGCCACCACCTCATCATGGATGCTTTCATGGAGAAACTAAAATGTGGTAAGAAAGTTGTAAGACAGCGCAGCCAATGTAACTGTTCCTGAAGTACTACTGCACTTTGAAGGGGGCTGAACGAAGAATGGAAATAGTGTTGTTCGTGTTCAGCAAATTACAAAGTTAAAAAGAGACAGAGGCCAAGGCCTCCAAACAGCACCACCACCAGAAAATGAAGATGTAAAATCTTCACCATGAAGATTTAAAACAAGCCAAGAAACAAAAATCTGTTTTAATTTTACCCCATCTCAGATCAGTGTTATCAATGTGTTCTGTAAATATTTCAGTTTAGTGTTCTAGAACAAACATTCAAGAAATTTTATTGCTACAGTTTAAGGAATCACTGCCCTTCCAATACACCCAAATCAATTAACCCACATCCATTTTGGCTAGTATTCACTCAATCAACCCAACTCTGAAAAGACTATATAGACACTGGCTGACACTATAATACCATTAAACTTGTTGAAAATGATTGGTTAAGAATTAATAACAAAGTAGGCAACACACACCCCCTTGCTTTGCTGAAATATAAACACTGCACCAAAATTTGTTGCAGTCACAAGCAAAGCTCTGGCAATGAAAACAGAGAGAAATACAGAAGTATGCCAAGTACTATTTTCCTGGCTTTTAGTACATACAGAAATACATACAAAGAAACTGCATAGAGCTGGAATGAAACTATGTTCTTATTTTCCCACCACACTTATTTTTCACAAAACAAAAATGTGTTTCAAATATTATTTGTTGCTCTTCACAATATTAGGAATTGTTAGGCATTTTCTGAGCCAATTTGGAATTAAGTTAAAATTCAGAGCTACCCAAACCAGACAATACACATTTATTTACTCACCAGCCTTCTAGCAGTTGTGCACCTCTGACCTGCTGTTCCCACAGCAGCAAACAGAGCAGATGGGATCACCAGGTTCAGATCTGCATCTTCAAACACTTAAAAAAAATGAAAACATGAGCATGTTACTGAAGTAAACAGGCAGTTCACAAGAGTTAAGATGCTAAACAATATTATAAACTGACAGGCTGGTCAGGAAGCATCAGGAACACTTGCACTAGCACAGCATGGTAAGATACAAAGAAACACCTTAAAACTCTTATTATTTCTCTGCAGATGGAATTGGACGTAAATGTAGGTTTGAACTACTGAAGAGAGCCTTTTGCAATAAAGTTTGCAAATAATTTCAGCTTCCTTTTAATTCAAGAAACTAAAAACAATTTGTTGCCATTTCTCCACCTTGTCCATCTCTCAGAGAAGTTTATCAGCATAAAGTAGCAATCATAAAGTACATCCAGGTAGCCTTCCAAAAAGCATAGCTAAAACACACACGTGGACAGTAATATAAAATGTACAATGAGATGAACAAATTCATCTGGCTAGAAGACACTGAGATGTTTTACAAAGCTCAAATGATCCCCAAAATACTACTCAGCTTAACCAGTCCCACAAGTCTCTTTAAGCATCCAAAACTATTATTAAGTTTGGGACAAAGTCCAACCAAACAATGATAATGCAATCATTCCAATTCCAGCAAAAGAAGGACTCTGATATGAAAAAATAAACTATTTTCAAAGCATAAACCAAGTTTATACTACTGGCTACAAAGCAGCATAGGGAAAAAGAAGGATTTGCTGCTCAAATGTGATTTTCAAAAGAGCAGATGATATCTATGCAAACAAGAACATTTGTCCAGAATATGAGAAAGGTGAAACAAAAGGCAACAGCACATCAGGACAGCAATTTACATATTTATCGAAATTATATATTCTTTCCACCATGTTGCTCAGCTTTATAGTATTTATGTTGTTTATCTAGGAACTGGATCATACCCTAAGGTACTTAAACCTGAAAAATGTGCTATTGAAATAAATACCTCCATGCTTTTCTTTCAAGTATCATAAGTATCTTAGATTTTATATATATATATATCTACTTATACTCTAAAACCCTGAAAGTGTAGTGTTCACAAGATTACATGTAAAAGGGCAGTCAGGCATTGGAACAGGATGCCTAGGGAAATGGTGGAGTCACCATCCATGGAAGTATTCAGAAGGTATGTAGATGTGGCACTTGGGGACGTGGTTTAGTGGTGAATATGCTGGTGCTGGGTTAAGGCTTGGAGTCAGTCTTAGAGGTCTTTTCCAACTTTAATGATTCTACAGCTAGAAGTATCCTAAAAACAAACCTACTTAGTTTAGCATTGTCCACAACACATTATTGAAGCTTAACTGCTTCTCTCATTCTGTTCTCCTCTTCAACACTTATTACTTAAAAGACCTTGGATTCTCACATATTATTTAAAACACTACCCCCTCCACAACACCAAAGACAGAAAAACCCTGTGACATTCTATTATTCCATATGTACTACATGTACTTTTAAAAGTCCGGTGTGGCAGATAAAAACAAAAAAAACAGAACAGAAAAAAGAGACAATGACCTATAAATATTTGCATACTAACTTCCAAATATCATCTATGGGACTAAATTTCTACAGTGCATATTACCAATAATGGCATTGTTTCCTCCCAGTTCCAGCAGGCTTCGACCTAATGAAAAACACAAAATGAGTTATGCCATGTGCACATGTATTCACTGCACCTCAGTCAGTGAGGTCACTTTTAACTAGAGCTAAGCTTCATTAAACTTATTTTTCTGGATAAACAAAAGATTTTAGAGATCACAGTCAACTCTTATCAAAGCAGAAAATTACACCAAATACTACATCTATCACGTCGTGAAGATATCCACACAGCAGTTAATGGCCCAAAGAAGTTTAAAAAGAAAGGCAAAAAATAGCATTGAAAAGAAAAGATGAAAACAGGAAAAACTTGCAGCATAAATAGTGTGACATAGATAGAGAATAAGGTCCTACAAAGATCAAAAAGCACATGAAATTTAGGTAAGCTCATTAATTTCCCTGGCAACTGTGTATCTACTATCTGAGGAAAAGAATCCCAACCCACATCTGGGTGAGTATTTGCTATCTGTTCTGGTTTCTGGGGGGCTTTTTTACACTGGTATGAACTTGAAATGTATAAAATGAGAAAAACACGTTTCCAAGGTGCTCTTTTTAAAACCAAGAAGTTAGAATCCAGCAGCTGAGATTCTTGCCTGTACACTTTTAAATACGTGCAATAGAAACAGCACCTCAAAAAATCATCACTTTTCTACTAGATTTATCAGGAGTAAAAGGTGAAGGGGAATGTATTCATGTATTCTGTTCACATTGCCAAAAGATCATAAGCCCTAGTTGTTCACCCTGACAATCTCCATACAATTAAACACTAATGAACACCACTACACATCTCCCCAAATTAATTGTAGGACTATGGATTTGTGCATAACCTGGAAAAAAAATCTGAGTTGTAATAGAAGTAAGTGAAAAATGCCCTATGTATCTCTGAGCATTTTCAAACTCCCATTTACCCGAAACAAAAAAAAGGTAACACAGCTGAAACAAACTTATTTTAAAATCTTATGGGGCACCGCTGCCTTCACCTAACATGGAAAGAAATAGAGAAGAACCCACACACTCACCAAATCTCTCCTGAACCATAAGTGCTACTTGCTTGCCCACTTTTGTGCTGCCAGTGAAGGACAAGAGGTCCATCCTCTCATCTCTCGCCATTGCTGTCCTGCACAATGGGACACAAAGCACTGTGTTCAACAAAAGACATGCAGACAGAAAAGCAGCTTGCACCTTCCACACACATCAGCTTCAACCAGGGAGATCTTTAAAGCCAAAGACACTTCTCTGAAACATCAGGTGACTGAGCTAATGGCAGGAAAGCTGCTTCTTGGCCAGAAAATAGAAACAAGGCTGTCTTCCTCCACCTTTTCAGGCTAAAAATGCATCATCTGTAGTAATATGATTTCAATACGAATATCATCTGTAGTAATATGATTTCAAAATATGAAATTCAGTCTGAAGTATATTGTGAAATTAGCTCCAATTGTTATGAGCCACAAGAAAATACGCAAATCTATGACTTTTTTTGATGTTTGCCACATGCTTTGCCTTCTCTTAAAATGCACAAAAGACATATTTGAATATACATTTGTACTGGGAATTTCCACATTGTAAAAATCAAACTAAGTGATTTGGATTGTACAGCTTCCAAGTGTATCTATGTATATACATCTATATACATCTATGAGCAAGTGCAGAGTCCTACATGAGCACAGAAAAGGGGAATTATTCTCCTGAACAACTAATCTAAAAGGCTAATGCACTATACATTGAAAACTCTCAAGAACGTGGTGGGGGAATTTAATATTAGCTGTATTCTTTGCTTATAAGCATATGCAGAAGTAGAATATAAACTTAGTCATGTCTCTTCATTAAATACCCAATAAATTATTTGTTAGCAGCTGATCTCACAACAGTTAAGTAGACACAGGTATTACATTTAGCACAGGGCCAGAGTTTCAGACCAGCTGATAAAAATCATGGCAACATATGCATGTACTGGGAACTCCTAGAGCGCAGAATAACTTCATGAGAAGTACCTCAAAGAATATTCCTTGCCCTCTATAAAGGTTCACAAAACACAATAATTGTTACCTACCCAATGTCTGCTCCACCACAAACCAGAGAGCAGATTGCTCCAGNGGTAATGCACAGTAAGTATTTTAAATGCTAATATAAAGTAACAATAAACCTAAAGTAAGTATCACTACGAAGTTTAGCCTTTGGAGAAGTTCTCGTTTTTATTGAGATGAAAATCAAGGAAACCAGAACTCACTTTGTAACAGCAACACTAACAAGGGATGTTGTAGGAGCACCCTTCCTAAAAAGAAAAGAAAAAAAAAAAGGAATTACATTATTTTCNGCAGCTGATCTCACAACAGTTAAGTAGACACAGGTATTACATTTAGCACAGGGCCAGAGTTTCAGACCAGCTGATAAAAATCATGGCAACATATGCATGTACTGGGAACTCCTAGAGCGCAGAATAACTTCATGAGAAGTACCTCAAAGAATATTCCTTGCCCTCTATAAAGGTTCACAAAACACAATAATTGTTACCTACCCAATGTCTGCTCCACCACAAACCAGAGAGCAGATTGCTCCAGGCAACTTGTTATCCTCCAAGACTTTGGCAATTATCCTGGAATCAAAGATGTAAAAATGTTTGAGATTTCTGGTAGGTGAAAATAGGTAATGAACTATTAGAACTGTCTGGGGCTTTTGGGGTAGTAGTGGTTTGGTTTAATTGTTTAAATAAGCTAATATTAGAACACAAGACTTAGTAATTACCTATTTTAAGGGGCCTACTTTTATTTAGCATTTTAAAATAATATTATTGGTAATGCACAGTAAGTATTTTAAATGCTAATATAAAGTAACAATAAACCTAAAGTAAGTATCACTACGAAGTTTAGCCTTTGGAGAAGTTCTCGTTTTTATTGAGATGAAAATCAAGGAAACCAGAACTCACTTTGTAACAGCAACACTAACAAGGGATGTTGTAGGAGCACCCTTCCTAAAAAGAAAAGAAAAAAAAAAAGGAATTACATTATCTTCTTATTGTTTTCAATTCTTTAAGAATAAGAAATAATTCATAAAAGCAATTTTTATGGTCTCTGATCTACAGCACACTTTGGTTAGGCTGGTTGTCAGGTACAAGTTAAGACAGGAACTCAAGCATTTCCTTCTGCAGCTGAGCATTCAGAACTTCTACTGAAATCCATGTGGACAAGGGCTAGGCCAGACATTAGAGTGAAGCAGGTAGATGAAAGCAAAGCGGGAGATGGGAGAGAAAGTAAAGCTACTTATTTAGATTTTTAATCTTAGCTGTATCAACTCTGAATATATTAACTACCACTGTTGCAAGCTCTCAACCTGGGTTCTTTATTCACAGGCCATTTGGCTAAGTCCTGGATGCATTTGTACCTTACCACCTCAAAAAAGAAGTTACCACAAAATAAGAAAAAGCTCTGACTACAAACAGACCTAAAAATAAAGAAAATTTAAGCCTACGCTAGATAGAATCAAATATCCAGAAACACCTGAAACTCAACAGCAATTTCATGCCTGAGTTAATAGCTCTCTAATTTTATAATACTGTTAGCAGGTTGGAGAGCCAGATCTTACCAGAGGCAAGCGTTTCCACAGATCATTGCAATTGCACTGTTCCACCCATAAACTGCCACGGGGAAGTTGAAGGCTGTGATGACTCCTACTAACCCAACGGGATTCCACTGCTCTATAAGGGCATGGCCAGGTCCTGAAAGCAAAGCCACGAGACAAGGCAGTTTTCAGCCATTTCATGTTTGGGGCTTTTGTATAAAGGGAAAATATGTAAGCAAGAAACCTAGCACCACTCTTCAGTCCACCACAGCATTAACTTATGAAGAGCTGTATTATTGTGCTCTGCAGCTTACCTGGATCACCGTTAGCTAGATTGTGCAAAGAGCTAGTGACCTCACAACATAATGTTTTATTATTTTAGCTATTCAGTTAACATAATGATGACTATGTGCTAATCAATAACTGACAAAGAGATCTCTCCTTTCTAAGTACACTTCCAAACCTTTTACATATTTTCCTCTACCAGCTTTCATCGATAAAGAAATCAAAGAGAACCTAATGCTTCAACGAACAGAGAAAATGGATGGACTGACCTGCTTATCTGTCACTTCATTCGTTACTTCATTAGCTGGCACTACTGCCCACTACATCTATTCCTAAATCTCCCTAAATGACACACAGAACAGAAATCTTGCTGCACTACAAGACCATATATTTAAGTTACACCTCCATATCTTCATTTCTTAAAACAAAACAAAACAAAACAAAACAAAACAAAACACCCCACAAACAAACCCAAAAAAATAACACAAATACTTACTTTCTGAAGGCAAAATAGGTCCACCAATCATTCGGGACAAACCAACAGCATAGTCACAGACATCAACATACTCCTGCACTTCCCCAACACCCTCGACAAAAATCTTTCCCATTTCCAAAGAGACCTGAAAAAATTCAGATTATGACAAATTTTTTTACAAAATTTCCTTGGATCCCAAATATATTTTGTCTCCCACTAATGTCAGGTGTATCTACTCACCAAGTAAGATTTTACCACACATTTTTTCATTAGGAGAGATTCACCTCTTCCCCAGTTATTCACAACTTAAAGAAACAACACAATAGACAAATGGACAAGGGTCACATCCCAATACAAGAGGAAGAAATTAGAAAAGGAAATAAATGGAGAAAAATAAAAAAAAAACTACTGGAAGGAGTGTCCAACACTAATGAGGTTCATGTGTTTAGATCAACAAAACCTTGGATTTACTTCAGCAGGCTTGCCTACGTTGTGGGCCAGGCAAGGAACAAGCTGGGAAAGAGGGATTACTCTGCTCCAGCAAAAGGAAAGAGCCACTTACGCTTTTCATAAGCAAACTACTCATTTTACAACATCTCAAAGTGAACTTGAGAGATTTCTTTTGCAGACACTGCTGAGAATGTGTATAGATGTTTAGTATTTTAGTAACCTGGGATGTTTAGGATCAAGGGGTTTTTTTCTGAAGTCAATCTTAAACTACATTCTTTTCTTAAAAATATATTAGATTTACTCCATTGAAATATATCGGTGAGAATAAGCTGGTATTTGAAGATATCTTCATCCAAAAGTGAGAAAATTTGAAAATTCAAGAATTGAGAAGTCATCTACTTATCTCCACTCAATTTTGTGGTCACGCTCTGATAGCTAGGTGTGACCTTCATGCAGATATCACCTACCACTTTACACTGATGACTGTACTTTAAAAAGGCTGAAAAATGAGGAATCAGATTCAAAGGACTTCCACGGGACTTTTCTCTCCATGTGAAGGTTAACATAAAGATGACTAACTGTATTTCTATGATGCCTGTGGTCATCTCAAGACAGAAGGAACAGCCCGTATCTGTGACCAAAACCAGAGGGGCATCAGACATATTTACTAAGAAACACAGCAGTGGGTCTGTAAGTGCAGTAGAAATACCTGGATACTTCACCAGGGCGTGGCAAGGCAAGGCTGGAAATTTCCTACAGCATATGAGAAAGATGAGTTTTTTACATATCCTAAAGCCAGGCAAAGTCCTAAAACCTGAATACCTATTGCACTTCTTTCACCCTGAAGTTCATCCTCAATCCTAGCAGAGCTGAACAAACATATTATCTATTTGAGAATACTAAGAAAATGTGGCAAGAAGCCTTAAGTTTTGGTCAAGGAATACAGAACAAACTTCTGTCTGTCCACGCTCACTGGGTAAGCTGTACTGTTTTTGAATACAGGAGTACGTTAGCACTCTAATTCCACCACAGAAACTGTGCTGAGGAGACAACATCAAGGGAAACAGCAGAACAAAGTTTTGAAGGTTAACAATATGGGCTTGACTACACATGGAGTTATTCACTGACAGCTGTTTCTGAACAGCAGCACAGACAGGCAAGCCCTGTAAAAAGAAAGTGGAAGTTCCCCACTTGTCTCCTTTTCTTCTCCAGCAACTAGCAAGAGTTTTAAAGGAGCAGTCCTTCAGCCTTTATGTCCTGCACAGCACTGCAAGATCATCTCATTAAGACCATCTCAACTTCTGCAGCCTCATATCTCCACAGTCACTTGGCAAAATCCTGCAGATCACCAGAAGGAGCTCAAGGTTAAAAGCTCTGTGTTAGAGGAAGGTCTTTTTCAGGATACTTTTAGTATTAGAAAATGCCCTATCTGACAGGCAAGAGAGAAAATAGCAGGGCAACAGTTGCACCACTCCTCCCAGACAGGACCATAAAAAAAATTAAGTTTTCTTTTCCTATTATACATGGTCACTTCATAGAATCACAGAATCATAGAATATCCTGAGCTGGAAGGGACCCACAGGGACCATCAAGTCCAGCTCCTGGCCCAGCACCATCCCCAGGAGTCACACCATGTGCCTGACAGCATTGCCTAAAAATCTCTTGAGCTCTGTCAGGCTGGTGCTGTGAGCACTCCTCTGAGGAACTTGTTCATTGCCCAACCACCCTCTGGGTGGAGAACCTTTTCATAATAACTAACCGAACTCTCCCCTCACACAGCTTCAAACTGTTTCCATGCCANCATTGCCTAAAAATCTCTTGAGCTCTGTCAGGCTGGTGCTGTGAGCACTCCTCTGAGGAACTTGTTCATTGCCCAACCACCCTCTGGGTGGAGAACCTTTTCATAATAACTAACCGAACTCTCCCCTCACACAGCTTCAAACTGTTTCCATGCCATAATACTTTTTAAAAATTTTTCCTTATTTTCAAAATTAAAACTTAATTAGGCAAGCTAACAGAACTAACAGCAATTACTTAACAATTACTAAGGTTAGTATTGCAGAGAAAACTGTTAGTATTACTGAAAAAAAATAGTTTTGACACACCACTTACCCTCATTCCCCACTCCCCACTTCCCAGAAAATTTAAGCTAGTTCTAAAAATACCTTACCAAGCTTCCTAGAACTTTTATTTTTTGTCTCAGGGCATCACCAATCTGTCGCACTATTTCTCCACGTTTAGGTGCAGGGATCTAGTCAAAACAAAACAGAAGAATCTATGTGAGATTGCACATCTGTAACTTCTGCTGTATATGTACTGCTAGTCTTCTGTCCTTGTACTAAGCAATCACTGACTGTTGTGCTTTTTCCTTTATCTTGCCAAGATAAAGGAAAGTAACACTGTTACTTGTTCATTTTTATCACGCGCACTGCTTTACAAGAAACTGTTTTCTGCCTCAAAGAGACTGGTAATACTGCACACATTTTGTCTGTTCAAAGCTTCAGTTCCACTGAATATTGCCAGAAGCATTCAGATTGTTAGTTATGTTACTTCTGTTCATCTACATCACCCGCAATGCCACCGAACAATTGGCTGCACCTCAAGAAACAAGCCTTTTTTCATAAGAGTGCACTTACTGGTTTCTGAGCCTTGAAGTGTACTTAATACCACATTTTCAAACTTTCTTTGAGAATGATATCTAGTTTGGTAGAAGAAATTAAGAGACGCAGAAACCTCAGTTGTGAAAATATTAAGCTCATATACCAACTCGTAATAGATTTTTTTAATGTGGTATCAGTATGGTAAATAATAATCAATACCCAGGATCAATTTGCAAACCATACGCAACAGACTTTGCAGAATTAGAACAGCAGCTCTCTGTAAAAACAAGACTGAGGAGAAATACCAAAACCATGCAAGCATACCTCTTTACAGGCAATAGCTTTCAAGTAAGCTCATTATGAACAACAAAATTTACAAATTATTAACAAATAGCTTTGAGAAAAAGTCTTCAAGAAACACGTTGATTCTTTATCTGTTGGATTGCTTTCAGATTATTTCCAAACATGTTACGAGTCACCAATATTATACTCACAAACTGTAACAAAAGAACATGTACTAATATATCCTGAGGAAGCTGTTGTGTTTGTCCTAAACTTTGTTGTCTTCAGACAAGGAAAACTACTTTGCTGGCTAAAACATAGAATGCTTTCAAAAATGCTTTCAAAATCCAGGTTTCAGGTTCTACCAAAGAAACAACAGGTAGCTGTATGAACCAAGCCTGGCACAGCCATCAAAAGAATGGGTGCTGGCTGGACACAACTGGTACAGCTGCACCAGGAACTGCAGCCAGCCAAAGAAAAATAGCTTAGATATTATACACAACATAACACTAATGCTTTTGAACAACACAGTTGTCCTGTGACATACCAAGACAGTGGGTGAACAAAAAATCCCCACATTTATAACCAGCAGTCTTCCTCGTGCCAAGATGATCCATGCAAGTTACACATCCAAATACTCCACAGAGTTCTCCCAGAAGAAAGGTGGTAGTGACAGGAAGTGAACCATGCACAGGGATAGTTTACTTGCTACAAGGTTTCTGAACTTCACCAGACCTGTTGGCAACAGCTCACAGGCACAAGCCTTGGTGTAACTCTGCCAGTTTTCAAAACAAACATATCCCACAAGTCAATATCCTCATCTTTGTACCCCAATGGTATCACACACAAACCGTCTGGGTTTGTTTCTTGAGGTCTCCATTGCAGATTTGTGTTTTAGTGCACCACACACAGTATGAACACATTTTTACACCTCCCCCTGATGGAGCAATTTAATAGCCTATCTCCGCCAGAGATCTGTAATAAAAGAGAAGTCTCCATTAACTTACATCAGCCCAGACCTTCCATGCCTCTTTAGCCTTCTTTACTGTTTCTTCATAATCCTCCAAATTACCCTACATGAAGAAGCACGTCAAAGTCAGGAAAATCAAAACCCCAAAAGAAATGCCACAAAAAAAGCTTCTGCATCCAACGCAAGACATTTTTATAGAGAGTACTTGCACTACAGGATACCACTTTTACAGGATGTTTGTATCCTGACACAATTTGGTCCCAATGACAAGTTGTTTGAAGTCACTGTCAATGAAAAGAACATGTGCTGCCTAAATTTAAAAAAAAACACGAGTAGAAATTTTTCATGCAGATGTTAGACGAAGCTTCATAAAAAATAACGGTTTTATATATGTTTGTATATATACACATACACACATATATATATATGTGTGTGTGTCCTACTCCGTCAGCCTCACTGGGCATCAAGGGCTAGTTGAGTCCTAATACACAAAGGGAGTAGGTTAATACAATGGCGCTGTTCTTACACTAAAAACTTTCACAAATTTACTACTTGAATGCCACGTTGCTCTCCTTCCAACTTCCCCCCGGGGCACTCAGCTACTGAAAAAGCCACAATCTGCCCCTATTCTGCAACTCCCCTAGGAACCAACTAAAAGGGGAGGGAGGGGCCCTCGCTCTTCCCAACAATGCTTCCAGGAGTCCGAGGCAGAGGGCTGGAGAGACAAGAAGAAAAAAAGTAACAGAAGGCAAACAGCCTGTTTTTCTTCCCAGGAAAGCCGCAGGCGTATTGCCAGCAGTAGGCCCTGGCTGCGACGAGCCTCAGCGGCCGCCCTGGACTCAACATCCCGTGGACCCCTGCCGTGGTTTCGGGAGTTCCGTGCCCCTCGCCAGCCCGCTCGTGGGCAGGCGCAGCGCCCAACCCAGCGCTCCAGGGCGCCTCGCTCCGGTCACAGGGCCCGCGGAGCTCCTCCCGCCCCGTCCGCGCCGCTGCCCCCGGCCGCGCTCACCTGCCGGACGCTGGCGATGGGCTCGTTGTTGGCGGGGCAGTACGTGGTCACCACCTAGAGCAGGAGGGGAGCGGTGAGCGGCGGGGCCCCTTCACCAGGCGAAGGGGGCGCGACCCCCGAGGCCCCGCCGCCC